>JASDQU010309102.1:8544-22046 GCA_032191745.1 Picea mariana
ATTAAAGGAATCTTAGTCATTGATCTCAAGTGAGTTGAGATCTAATCTTAACCGTTAATCACTTTGGAGATTAGGATTATGTTTAATTTGGCCATAACTCAAGATTATAAAAGCAAGGCTAGGTGAAGGAGAAACATATCCACATGAAGAGAAAATAATGACTTTTGCTCAAGTGTTTGAGTAACGAAGAACTATGACTCAAGGGGATCACACAAGGAGAGAAAAGAAGGACTTTTGCTCAAGTAATTGAGTCACGAAGGACTATGATTCAACGGGATCTGATCTGTAAACGTGGGGCTCATATCCCGCTCATTTCACCAATATGAATACTATGTGGAAATTTAATTTCTCATCTTAATATTAGCCTTGTACAAGTTGCTCTCTCTGTAGTGATGCCAATCAGACATGAGTCTCGGCTTCTATGTTTGTTATTGATTGGAGTGTAACTTATTTGGGCTCACCATTACTCATAATGCCTATGAGGATGGCTCTATTCTCTTTCTAATGACTTGGTTGTCGGACTGTGATCTTCAATGAAATACATAACGAAATATATATGAGGAAATGATTTCTTTGGGATATGCCTTCCCAAAAAGCCACCAACGAGCCCAATGACATGTTAATGAATTCATTCAATCTATGTCCATGTATAACTTATTCTCAGTTCCGACTATCCATCTATATCCTTCTTTCTTAGACCATTTCTTCCTATAGAGATGAATGTCAATTAGTTAAAGTCGACTGAGCTTCACGTGAAGGACGTCGACCAAGTGGAAGACTAGTCAACCTGAGGTAACAAATGACCAACTACTATGAAGTCGACCAGGGTAGTGAAGTCGAATCAA
Source organism: Picea mariana (assembly GCA_032191745.1). Lineage (NCBI taxonomy): Eukaryota > Viridiplantae > Streptophyta > Pinopsida > Pinales > Pinaceae > Picea > Picea mariana. The sequence goes on from JASDQU010309102.1 coordinate 9,390, forward strand.
GCTACGATCTAATTCGACCAGAGAGTGGAAGTCGACCATGGTAATGTGGTCGACTCAATMTACATTATAATTCGACCAAAGAGTGGAAGTCAACCCGACAATGTACTAATTCTAAGTCGACCAAAGACAAGTCAACTCAATATGAAGTGGAATGATCAAGTAATGGAAGTCAATTCCAACATAGAATAAATCGACCCAAGTTGATTATTTAATCAAGCTTAAAATCTGGTCGACCAAAGATGAAGTTGACATGAAATTAAATTTCTAATTGAGACATGGGTGTAGTCAATCGACTTTAATAAAACAATTAGAGGAATTATAAAATCATATGGGTGGATTAGAAACAACCTAGACAAGGAGATCTCATCCAAACCATATGAATTTGACTCAACAATTAATTCCAATGTCCAACCCACTTATGAGGAGCATGGCATCATAAAGTAACCTCCAACAATTAAAAGAATGGACTAGACATTGTTAGCTCGTCCTAGGTAGTGGAAAAATCAACTTGGAAAAGGAAATCGATTGTGGGGATGAAATTACATCTCAAGAGAGTGAGGCATTTCTCCCAGCAAGGTTTACAAGTTCCCCACATAATTTAAAATGCCCAACAAGGTAATAAAACACCCAACGTCATTTAAAAACATCGTGGCACATTTAGAATTGACCTAGACACTGCAAATTCGCCCAATAACACATAAAAATGCCCAGGTAACTAATGACTGGTGCAGACAATGAGAAAACGTTCAAGGAGTTGGTAGAATGCCCTGAGAGAGAGAGAGAGAGAGAGAGAGAGTCGGGTACCAGATCTATTATAATATCCGAAAACAAAAATATCACATAGAATACCAACGGAACAACACAATAGATGAAATCACAACACCAAAATAATACCTTTATTGATAGGAAAAAATGTTCACTTGCCTCTTCGAGAAGGAAACCTCCAGCAGAGAGACATTCTATTACAATAATTCTCAAGACAAGACTTATCATACCCTTGAATCCTGTTTATACTAAATCTATATACCAAAAGAACAATCTAGAGGAAGATCTTCTAGAAGCAGAAGCTTCTATTTACTCTTCTTACATTTGATTTATTCTTCCATATTACTAGGCCTTATTAATATTGGCCTTTATTACATGGAAAACATATTATTCTACCTATGTGAAGGGTTAGGGAGGTTAGGTCTCTAACATGAACCTCCCCCTTAAAAAGCAGCCTTGTCCTCAAGGCTTGAGATGAGGAAATTGTTGCAGAATGGTAATTGGCTCCCATGCGGCATCTGTTGGAGTTGTATCTTTCCATTGTACTAACACTTCCTTGATGGTGCATTGACGGAGATGACACTCATGATGGTCCAAGATTGCTTGTGGCTGAAACTAGATGGAGCCTTCTTCATCCAACTTGGGAAGACTGGTTTGAGGTTGTCACTTAGTTCCAATCACCTTCTTTAAGAAGGAGACATGAAAAACAAGATGGAGCTTAGAATGAATCGGAAAATCTAACTGATAGGCCACTTATCCCATGCGCTTCACAACTATATAAGGACCATAAAATTTGGGCGCCAATTTCTAACAATGGTCAGCCTTGATTGAAGTATGCTTATAAGGTTTCAATCAAAGAAACACTTGGTCCCCTTCAACAAATTAACGTTCTAAGTGACCTTGATCTGCTTGTTGCTTCATGTGATTCTGAGCTATGATTGAGAGTACAGAGAATAGCCTCTCGAATTGTAAGAGTTTGTTAAACCACCTGGACCTTCAAGACAACAGACATGTATGAGAGAACTGAAGGTGGATTTTGTCCATATATTGCTTCAAAAAAAGTCATGCAAGTAGTTGTATGGTAAGAAGTGTTGTATCACCATTCAGCTAGGGGTAACCATTGATCCCACTGATGTTGCCTTTCATATGCAAAACACCTCAAATTCTCATTTTTCTTGTCTTATTTGACTTTACATTTGTTGATTATTTACATAGTTTATATAACCATCATAGTTTGTCGAATGGTCTTGTAGGTACTAAGTCTTATCCATTCTTGTCTCAGATACATTTTGGATCGAGATCTCAACAAAGGTGAAAAATGATTTTCATCTAGAGATCAAATCCAAAGGAGCAAAGTGCAAAGATTCAGATGAGGTAGCAATAAACAAATCTAGTGCATATCTGAGGTACCAATAGGTAGATCTAGCAGATATTGGGTACCAACAAACATATCTAAGGTACCAACAAAAAAACTAGTAGATCTGAGGTACCATCGGATAAATCTAGTGTAGATCTGAGGTATCAACAAGAAATCTAGCAGATCTGAGGTACCAATGGATAGATCTAGTGCAACGCTGAGGTAAGAGTGGACAAATCTAGTGCATATGTGAGGTATCAACAGGTATATCTAGTAGATATGAGGTACTAATAGGCAGATCTTGCAGATCTGAGGACCAACATGCAGATCTAGTGCAGATCTGAGTATCCAACAAAAAGCTTAGGGACATATCAACATAGGGTTTCTTTAGGGCTTGAGTTGCCAAGTTTGTTGTATTTGTATTTTTCCTCAGTGGGCCATTTTCCCAGTAAGGGAGCCCTTGTGAGCTTGAAATAATTATCTAATGAAAAGTTGATTTGTAGGGCATAATTTATATGTGTTGTGTGAAGTTTGGTTTCCATATTTTTGCTTCCTTTGTTTTAATTATTTCCAGTCAATATATTTTATTCGGTGAGTGGTAATTTATTTTTTGACAAGGAAATCACTAGAAAATAACTTATCTAGTTGTCAGGAATTGAGTTTTCAACATGGTATCAGAGATTGCATTGTGAGAGGGAAAAAAATTTCAAACACAATTTAAGAGAGAGTAAAGGATTTTTTCTCGAGAGACCTTGAGAACTCAAGACACGAAGGATTGTTACTCAAGGAGATCTCAACAGGGGTGAAGAAGGACTTTCATCTATAGATCAACTCAAGGGTCTACACAACAACAACACAAGAGAGTGTTCGGAGTCAGTGAACCACAGTGAGAGAAAGAGAAGGACTTCTTGCTCAGTCCAAAGGAGAAGAGAAGCAAGGAGGCAACAACAAGCATATCTTGTAACAAGGACAGATCTAGGTAGATCTGAACCACATACGTCATAGGAACATGTCATATAAATCTACAGAGCAACATCATACGTGTCGATTTGATAGCTTAGGGCACATACATACACGTCAGATAAGTGTATATGGGCGCATACATATGCGTCAGACAAGTGGTCTAGGGCACATAGATACACATTGTACATGTTGTGTAGGGCACGCATAGTTCGTACAGGTCATTGGTATAGGGCCATACAACGGGGGAAGAGGCATTGGGTTGCAGGTCTTGGCTATATATTTCTTTTGCTCAAGTGCTTGAGTCACGAAGGACTATGAGTCAAGGGGATTACACAAGCAGAGCAAAGAATGACTTTTTCTCAAGTACTTGAGTCACGAAGGACTGCAATTCAAGGGGATCTCGGTAAAGGTGATGAAGGACTTTCATCTAGAGATCAATTCCAAAGGGGGAAAGTATAAAGGTTCAACTGAGGTATCGACAGACAGATCTAGTGCAGATATGAGGTACCAACAGAAAGATCTAGTAGATCTGAGGTACCAACAGACAGATCTAGCAAATCCAAGGTACCAACAGATAAATCTAGCAGATCTGAGGTTCTAGTGGATAGATCTAGCAGATATGAGCCTCTGTATCTTTCGAGGTCTAATTTGTTGTTACCATCTTGAAGAAAATGAACCCACCTTTCCCTCATATTCTTAGATTTCATTTGACATTCACACTTTCCTTGTAGGAGTCTTGGCCTGGTGGTTGGGTTGTCTTTGGCTTGCGAAGGCAGTGACATATTTATGGGATTTGATTCCATATTAATACTCCCCTTCTATGAAATTGAATACTTCAAGTAAGACTTGGTTATTGGTTTTTGGAGTGAGCCCGTGTTCAAAGTACAAAGACCTAGGTTCTATCAAAATCGTGCTTAATTTTAAAAAACAAAAGGAAGCATATAACATTTGTATCAATTAGAGATGCAGGGAACATGTATTTTGCCTGTCTTCCTAATCAATCTCAGTCATCCTCACGCTTCTTGGGCTTCCGGTAGGCTTCCTCGACGTGTTTGGCCATGAAGAGACTAGTGTTCACAAGCTTCTGTATATTGGGTACGGTGTAGTTCTGCGCCACGTACACTCCAAACCCTGTGCCAACTATGAAGGAGAAACTGCTCTGAATTATGCCCATCTCTTCCCACTCCAGTCCCACTCCCAAAAACCCTCCAGATATCCTCCTCAAATTGACACGCTATGGAAAGATAATTGAAGCAAAAAAAATGAAATTGAAGAAGTACTCAGGGAATGTATATCCGAGAAGAAATGTCGTGATGGTGACCCCGGATTGGAGAGGTTTTTCCAGACAGAGACCCTTCCAGTCTCTTCTGGAACACTTATTATTCTCCTCCTAGACAAACAGCTCCATTAGTATAATGCTTAGAAAACATTTATGAACCCTTTTATCTTTTATAATCATGGACTATGTAACAATGTAATAAAGTTGCTTATTATACCGCTGCCACATGGTATATAGTGGTCAATCGGCTGTTAGACTGCATATTAATCCAACCGCTGACCAAAAATTCGTAAAAATTTATTAAGGTGTGATATTGTAAATGGATTTTTTAATTTTTTTAAATTATGTGAAAACATTTTTGAAAGACTGCATATTAATCCAACCGCTGACCAAAAATTTGTAAAATTTTATTAAGGTGTGATATTGTAAATGGATTTTTTTATTTTTTTAAATTATGTTTGTAAAATTTTATTAAGGTGTGATATTGTAAATGGATTTTTTTATTTTTTAAAATTATGTGAAAACAATTTTGAAAGATGTTATTGGCTATTTAATTGAATCTCTTATTCGTCTTAAATACAAACCTGCTGCTACAAGTATATTAACATTGGATATGCGGTTAACAGGTCATAAATGCAAATGTGGAAAGTCATAAATACTTGCGTCCTCACTCTCGCACACGATTCATGGCAATAAACAATGTTGATTTCGGGCATTAGGTCCCACAGAGTCTCGTACATGTCGAGCACCCTCAAGAGCCTTTCACTCGACTTTTTTCTCATGGCCACGGATTCCCCAAACTCTAGAAGCTTCGTCATCGGCCCCTTGATGAGCTCAACGAAACATAAATCGTTGACACTGTGAAACCCCTAATTCTACACATTACACATTGCAATTATTACCTTGGCAGCAGGTATTGAGCATGTTAATGCAATGCACACTTGTTCATATTTAATTTCAATTTCTCGATATATTTGGTAACATTATACGTTGAAAATACGCTATGATAACATTATATGTTATGATAGGTTTTGTCATTTTCTAGAAAAAAACCTTTACCATTTCAACAATTCACCATATGCATAAACAATTAATAATAATAACATATTGCAAAGGAAGTTCTACACATCTTTATTCCTAGTCATAGTGAGGAATGTATTGTTTTTTAAGAAGAAGTTTGTCCCAAAAAAATATTGGGAGAGGCCACGCTTATAGATTTTTACCAAAATGAAAATATGAGCTATACAAATTTGTCGAAGGAATGTATTATTTTTTATAGAATTCTGTAAAAAAAATGATTGGAGAGGCCATGACTATAGTTTTTTTTAGTGAAAAGGAAATATGAGATATGTAAATTGGTCCAAAATATTTAATGGAAAACATGGAGAAATTATTTATATAATGTGTATACACTAATTTTTGAAATTAGATTTAAACAATATTAAAAGCATTTCTCGTTATTTTTGGACAGGTCATGACTATAGTTTTGTAACCGATGTAAAACTTGGAGAGATTATTTATATACGACGTATACACTCTAACTTGAAATTAGATTTAAACAAAATCAAAACCATCTTTCATTACTAAGATTACATTGAAGGTTCAAAATTTGAGATATAACTCTAGTCCCAATGACCTTTTTGCTCATTTGAAGAGATTGATAAAATTTAGATTTCGGGACATGGTAAACCTTTAAAAGTACATGCGTGTTCAAGGGTTTTGGTGTGTTATTCACTTCTTTTTGCATCTAAATTATAGTAATTAAAGGAAGCTCAACTTGGTTTACCCTTTCTAAAAAATGATAGGTGTTGGAACATCAAGCATTGATGGTTCAACACACATATCCTGGGTTCAGTCGGTCGAGAGGTCGACCTTTATCTAGATACAGTCGATCGAGCGATCGACTAACACACCACATCAGTCGGTCGAGTAGTCAAGTGCATGTCGGTTGGACAGTCGACCAACAGTCGAAGATAGTTGAATGGTGGATCAACCAATGCATCAATCGACTACAAGTTGGACACATAAGCAGTCGAGTCAAGTCATGTCGAGCCGAATCGACAGAGCAGATTTTGGGAGTCAACTCTAATAGTCGATGGTTACATGTGGACAAGATCTTTCAAATTCTATGGAAATCAGTTAGATCTTGAGGCTATAAAAATAAGACCCCTTGGGTCATTATCAACAAGCGAATTGAGATTATGTAATGGATCATGCAAATCAAGATGTACAACATGCATTGTGATGTTCTAATCTCAGTGTGATATGCTTAAGTGTTATAACGGTGTCTTTAGACACCACCCTCTGTCTTCGAAAGTTGTAACGATGTCTTTAGACACTACCCTCTTTCTTCAAAAAATGTATTCCTCTTCGATTATCTGCAGTATTGTGTCCTTTGTTTCATGTCATGTTCCACCCTATTCCCCAACATGGCATCAGAGTCGATTGTTTAAAACCTCGACCTATTATCTGCAAATCTTGCTTAATCAAATATGCGGTGTGATTAACTCTGGGTCGATGATTTGTTGATTGGAACTTATTGAAACAAAATTTAATGTCTAGATATTGAAGATGGCTTTGAAGATTGATCATGTTGTTTTCAACGGATCAAATTATGTAGTATGAGCATTGGATATGGAAACCTTGTTGAAGAGTAAAGGACTATGGAAATATACAAAAGTTGTGATTCCAGATCCAACAGACGACTAAGCAAACTTCATTGTTGATGGTGAGAAGGATGAGGTTGTAGGGGTCGTTACGACCTACATCTCGTGGAAGATTCGTTTTCACCTCAGTGGAATCGACTGTCCTCATCAAGTATGGAAGAAGTTGAAAACTTTGTTCGACAGAGTCAACGAGAGTCGCGTCATGCAGTTGGAGAAAGAGTTGATCTCTCACAATCCTCGTTCCTTTGAGAGAATGCAGGACTATTTGGCGCATGTCAAGGAACTCCAGTTGAAATTGGGTGAATGTGGAAAGAACTATCAGAAGAAGGATGGACAACTCATTGAGCTAGTTCTGATGAACTTAAGAACACCATTTGACGTGTTCGTGTCGACTTTCTGCACCAACTGGAAAGCATGAAAGGAAGATGGTAAGGACTACACATTTGAAGCTTTATGTGGTCTTTTGATTATTGATCAACATAGATTGCTTGGAGAAGGCAATCTTGGTGGTAAACACCAGGCTCGCTCACTCAAGGGGTAAGATGGATCGCAAGAATAGAATGCAGTCTGATACTTCTACACAGAAACTTGCATACCATGACTAGGGACCCCAAAGACAACCACAACGAAGTCGAAAGAAGAGGACATGTCAGTATTGTGGAAAGACTAGACAAAGAAAAATTGCTATAACAAGCGAGACGATTTAGAGGAGAAGGTTAAGTGCCTTGAAGGAGACATGTCTGTTGTTCGTGAACTCACTGATAATTTCACCTTCCAAGTCAGAACTTCTTAGGTCTTGTTGTCCCATTCTGCGCAGAACGAATGGGTTGTTGACTCTAAGTGCACTCATCACATGGCAAACGATGCATCTTTGTTCACGAGACTGAATAAAGATGAGGAGAGTAAAATCTATGTTGCTAATGATTTTGCTCTGGATGTTGCTAGTTAGGGTGATGTTGCTTGCCGACATGGGAAAATTGTCGACGTTTATCATGTGCCAAATCTCAATGCAAATCTATTGGTTGTTGTTCAGTTGACACAGACATGCAAGATTGTGGAATTTTAGCCAGATCGATTCTATGTCCGTGATTTGAATAAAGGTAAGTTGATTGTCGTTGATGGGCTTCTTGTCCCAATAGACAGTTTGTATAAGTTATGTGACTCGAATCTACCTAAACCTGAACCGACTACCCTTGTTGCTCACATCAATGAGTGAAGTGAAAATTGGCATGAGCGACACAAACACCTAAATTTTCGAAGTCTGCAGGCATTGGCAACTCAGAACATGGTTGTTGGTTTGTCGAAGGTGTTTCCCCCTAAAGGAGTTTGTAATGGTTGTGTGCTTGGGAAGCATCATCAGGCACCATTCGAATATGGGAAAGCATGGCGAGCACTGAACCTATTGGAATTGGTTCATGATGATGTATGTTGCATCAATCTACCTTCACTGGCATGTGCAAGGTACATTTTGACTTTCATTGATGATTTCTCTCGCTTCACATGGGTCTTTTTCTTGAAGAATAAGAACCTTGTATTTGAAAAGTTCAAGGAGTTTTAGGCCTTTGCTGAAAAGTAATGTGGTCAACCCATCAAATGCTTGAGATCAGACAATGGTGGTGAGTATGTAAATTGACCTTTTGAAGAATACTTACTTCGATTTGGTACTGACTGGCAATGGTCGATTCCTCCACACCTCAGCAAAATGGAGTTGCAGAACACAAAAATCGAACGTTAGTCGAAATGGCTAGATGTCTTTTGTAGGCGAAAGAACTGCCTCCTCGCTTCTAGGTTGAAGTAGTATACTATGCAAATTATCTACTTAATCGTATCTCAACTCGAGTTGTTCCTTCCATGACTCCAATCGAACGATGGTATGGGAAGAAGCCTTTAGTCAACCACCTCTATGTGTTTAGATGTGTTGAATGGGTTCACATTCCCAATGATTGCATAAAGAAGTTGGATGCAAAGAGCCATGCTTGCATCATGATGGGCTACTTTGAAGAGCCGAAATCCTATCAACTGTTGTATCCTGTCAAACGACAAATCATTATCAGACATAATGTTTGGTTTGATGAGAAGTCTTATGGCATCAAGTTGTTGAATGCCTCTTCTGGATTGCTACAAGATGATCCATTTGATGTTGTCTCTAACACTAGTGCTCATGTTCCATTCTTTAGTCCTTTGACTAAATAGTTGAACTTTCTCCCAGTTCCAACTAAACCATTGACCTTTGAGTCGACTAGTCTGTCGCCCTTTATTTCAACTGGACCGCCAACTGCAGACACTCTAACTTCTAACCAACCTATTAAAGTGAACCAAAGTTCACATGTTTCGTGTCTATCCCGATGGGCAGCCAAGACAATTGAAGTTGTTGGAGTTGATGTTGGAGATGTCTCTCATGGACGACAGACTTGAAGTCAAAAGCAACATGTCAGCATTGCCTTGATGACTCATGTTCTTGCAACCTCAAACCATGTTACCTACTCAGATGTTGAAGGACGACCTGAATGGGAGCAGGCCATGAAGACAAAATTTGATTCTTTATCGAAGAATTATAATTGGTACTTGGTTCCCCAATCGCAAGGAAAGAACATTGTGAAGTTTCGATGGGTCTATAGAACCAAATTTACCTTTTAAGGTGTTATCGAGTGACATAAATCATGCCTAGACATGAAGGGATTTTCTCAACAAGAAGGCATCGACTACACTGAAACCTTTGCCCTTGTCGCAAAGACGAACAATGTTCGATTGATTATTTCTCTTGCTGCTCGTTTTGGCTGGCAAATCCAACAGATGGATGTGGAGAGTCCTTTTCTTCATGGAGACCTATCTGAAGAAATTTTCATGGAACATCCACATGGTTTTGTGATAGATTCAAATTTGGTTTGTCGACTCAAGAATTCGCTCTATGGTTTGAATCAGGCTCCTCGAGCCTCGTATGCTAAGATCAACAATTTATTTCTTCGACTTGGATTTAAACGGTGTGAATTTGATCACAACCTATATGTTCTCCACACCAATGGAGACACTCTAATTGTTGTTGCATATGTAGATGATTTACTCATTACTGGCAATAATAATGATCTCATACTTAGATTGAAGAAACAACTTGTTGACTCCTTTGATATGACAGATCTTGGCACTCTGCATTATTTTTTGGGTCTTCAAGTATTACCACTCTGTAATGGATTTTTCATTTCTCAGGCTAAATATGTGATGGATCTGTTGACACGTTTTAAGATGCCTAACTGCAAAACTTGTGCTACTCATTTTTAGTTTGGGGTGAAGCTTGTTAAAACCTATCAAACACCCAAATTTAATGTTACACTTTATAGACAATTGATTGATGATCTTATTTACCTTACTCATAGTGGACCTGACATTTCCTTTTATGTCAGTGTGGTTTCTCAGTTCATGCAGGACGCCAAAGAAAGCCACTGGAAAGCAGTCAAACGAATTTTTCATTGTCTCAAAGTTACCACTCATTTTGGTATCAAGTATTGTCGAAGTTCAAATTCGCTAGTTGGCTACATCGACTCTAACTAGGCTGGCAACATTGATGATTGGAAGTCCACTTCTGGCTATGTGTTTCGCTATAGCTCTTGACCTTTGGTGTGGTTGTGCAAGAAATAGAAGGTAGTTTGATTGTCGACTACATAAACAGGATATCTTGGTGTTGTTCAAGCGAATACTAAAGCAGTATGGATTCATCAACTTTTGGGAGAGCTTGTCTTTCTTGTTCATACCTCAAATATAATATACTGTGATAACCAAAGTGCCATACATGTTGCTGACAATCTTGTTGCCCACAGTAAGATGAAGCATGTTGAGCTCCATGCTCACTATTTAAGACAATTGGTTCTTGAGAATGTTGTCTCTCTTGAATATTGCATAACATAATATCAAATTCTTGACATCTTCACCAAACCTTTAATTGAAGCTAGATTTATCAAGATTTGCATGATGCTTGGGCTTCAGGAAGCTACAATTATGGGGGTTTATTCCAGTTATGTAATTTTACTTCCTAAAAATCTAGATCTTTGTGTTGATGGGGGGTGTTGGAACATCAAACATTGATGGTTCATCACACATCTCCTAGGTTCAATCGATCGAGAGTTCGACCTACATCTAGATACAATCGAGCGATTGATCAACCAGCACACCGCACCAGTCGGTAAAGTAGTCAACGTGCCTATCAGTCGAATAGTTAACCAGTAGTCGAAGATAATCGGGTGGTGAATCGACCAACCCAATAATCGACTATGAGTTGGACACATAGGTGGTCGGGTCGAGTCCAGTCGAGCCCACTTGACAAAGCGGATTTTACGGAATCAACTCTAACAGTCGATGGTTACATGTGGACAAGATCTTCCAGATTCTATGGAAATCAGTTAGAACTTGATGCTATAAAAATAAGACCCCTTGGGTTGTTATCAACAAGCAAATTGAGATTATGCAATAGATCGTGCGGATCGAGATGTACAACATGCATTGTGATGTTCTGATCACAGTGTGCTCTGCTTAAGTGTTGTAATGGTATCTGTTATCGCGCAATTTGTACTTGTATCGAAGGGAAGGAAAAATGGTGTAACATGAGGTTATCATATCATTGTTACCTAAATAAGATACCTATTTCTATTTAGGGATGATAGCCGAGGGAAGACGTCCCCGGTGACCTGGGGTTTTGAGAAGGCAAAGGTTAAAGTGTTGATAAAATATATCCCCCCTCACAAGTCACACCCATCAGAAAGACCCAAAGTTTTAATCAATGAAGCAATGATATGCTTATATGTACCTGCCTAGAACAAAGCAACAAGAAAACAATATCTTTTGCAAGTACAATTTGATGTTAGTGCTTCATAAAACCTTGGACTTGTCAATAAAAGCAATAAGTTGATGCAAGATGAAGCAAACTGAATTTTATAACAACAATGTATACAAGTTAATAACTTCTTAATAAATGCCTTAAAAGAGCTTCACAATGACCAAAAATAATAACTCAATAATAGCAATATACTAGTACTTGTTGGAAGCTAATTAGGCAGTGTAAAAATAAACTTTTGCAATTGCTTTTAAGTGCTTTAATTGTTGTAATAAATGGTTGTAGCTTACTTTTGTAACAACAGTAAGAAGGTTAGTGAATTAGTCTAATCTATGGTTAGGAAAGGTTAGTAGGTTGCTTGAGGTAAAAGATTTAAGGGTTGGTTTCATCAATCAATCAAATTCAAGGTCTAAATCAGTGCCTTTTAGGGCTAATGGAGTCACTTTGCAGCAACAAACTTGAAGGAAAAAAATGATAATGTAAGAGCCAAGGACAAACAAGGATGGTGATTGAGGTGTTGGTAACCCAAGGCCTCAATCAACAAGCCTTAGAAGGAAAACGACTACTAGGAAGTAGGTAACCCTAGGCCCTAGCGGTTTTTCTTCTTCTTTAGCTCAAGCTTGAAACAAACAATGGCTTGATGAAGAAAATGATATTAGAGTGCTGCAATGGCAGGGCTCTAGTACAATGCTTCAAAAGGTAGGGTTTCTAGCACAATCTAGTAGCTGAAAAGTTGTTAAGACAAGGACAATAACATGTGCTTGTTCTCCTAGGGTTTTAAACTAGCAATTTCATAATCTTGGAA
>JASDQU010309102.1:35716-49385 GCA_032191745.1 Picea mariana
TGGTGTGTCATTAGACAATAAGTGCACTTGTGCATTTATATGTACAAAGCACTAAACAAGATTTAGACATTTTTGTTATAAAATATAGGTTTTTTCTTTTTTCTAAATTCAAAAACTAAGCAGTACACTTAATAGCCCAAACACACACTATTGTGTATAACAAAGCACAATTATCCATATTTAAAAATATATATAACAATGTGTTAGGAACACCTAAACGCATTGGTGCATTTGACAGCTGAGTGCACCAAGGTAGGGTAAAATAATAAAAATAAATTACCAAATCGTTATTTCATTTTTACCTTTCCTTTGGTACTTCCAACCATACAAACACCAACGCTAACCATCCCTATATTACCCTCGTGTTGTTTGTTCTCTTGTGTTGTGAAATACCTCGAGTCCTTTACTTCACAATTGGATTTAGTTCATTGTTGAATTTTGCAAACAATATTATATTTTCATGTTTTATCTAGTGGCAACCATGCCTCCTCGATAAGGAAGAGATGAGGTAAATTGTTTGTTACTTCCTAGTTTACATCCTTAATAGATCAAAATATTGAATTTGGATTAAATTTACCTTTTTTTCAAATTATTATTTTTTAAATTTGCGCTATGTACTCAAGCTACTTGGCTTACACCTGACAATGCGGTACATCTTGTAAATTTACAGGACATAATGTTAGTGATGTGTCATGTTACATCGAGCACACCGATTAAACAATAAAAACATTAAAAATATTGTTATTGTTTAATGCTCTTTATAATATTAGATGGTATCATACCCGATGCTTCTCAATATTATAAATGCACATTTGAGGTATTTTTATATAAAAAAAATATCTCAGACTTTTTGATGCTCTAGGAAATGTATGTATGCACCGCTATCAATGCCTCTCTACATATCATGCACACTGATAGGTTTTATTTATATAAATCAATTTCCCATGCTTTTCGATGAATTTTTAAATGTTCAATATCATCACTACTGTTTCTCTTGTACAACATAAGCGTATCGTAGACCATAAATAATAAATGTGATTCACTCGCTTCATCAATGCCCTTTATAATATTAAGTGGCATCATGCTTAGTGCTTCTCGATATCATAAATTTCGATTGACAACACATTATGTTCAATTAATATCCCAGACTTGTCATTGCTCTAGGAAATGTATGGATGCACCATTAACGATGCTTCCATACATCTCACGTGCACTGATAGGTTTCATTTAAATAAATAAAAAAGCTCGCGCTTCCCGACATGTTTTTAAATGTTCAATAGTAGCTTTGTCGGTGCTCTGACACCATAAGTGCATTGTGGAACACAAATGATTAGTAAGAATACACCACTTTGGCGATGCTCTTTATAATATTAGGTGTCATCGTTTGTTGTGCATCTCAATATTACAAACAAACCATTGAGTGTAATTGTTACACATCAAAATGCCACATTTGTGTTTTGCACCCTAAGTGTCGCATGCACTGTCGCAAGTGTCATATGCACCTTCCCATGTGTTGTATTCAATTTGTGATGTGTCTTCACCCCTTGACACCATTAAAAAAAATTTTCACGACACCTATGTCATATGGGAGGAGGAAACCCATCATTTCTAGGTTAAAACACACCTTTTCCTTGGAAAATTTGACCTTTTTTAGCCATTTATAAAGGGTGGCGCCCCCCTAGCCATGTGTAGGAAGCATGGGTGCTCCAATGCCCATGTATAGGGAGTGCCACTTTTGGTGAATGGCACCCTGTCTCTCACTAGGGGGGAGCACCATTCTTGTTGAGGGAAAAGGGGGATATCCTCCATCTTATTCTATGGGCCAACTCCTTCAAATTAAGTTAGTTGTGTTCAACCCTCATGCTTGGGCTTCACTTTAGGATCTAATCCAAGCCTTAAGAAGCCATATCCTCAACCATATCCCTCATTTTCTCATGGTAGTTGTGCCTCTCAAGCCTATATATTCAGGGCTTTCCAAGGTGAAGGAGAGAGAAGTAATCAATCAGAGTATCAACATTTTGATCTTGGTAGATTCGTGCAAGGGCTGGATGAGGAGAGCTTGGAGAGGTTGTTGCTACATCAATCGTGGTCTATAAGTATTCTCTTTGGGTTCTCATTTGAATATACTTGGCCCATTTCCTTCAATCTTGTGTATTCTTACATGTGCTTGTCTATTGTTCCTTCAATCTTCGTAGATGAATTTGTTTGACGTAATCAACTAGAGTAAGAGGTAGTTGTTTCTCTTTACTTCCCTTTGCAGATATCAAGTTGCACCAGGGAGTTTGGATATCAATCTCCCAGATTGGAAGCAGTGAGGACAAACTTCGAAAAGAGGTGCATCATGTTCTTTCTCCCTATCTCTTTCTCATTGTTTAAACTAAGTTTCCAATTTCTGTTACAAAATGTTTCATTTGCGGATAGATGAAACCTCCCTTGGATTAACATACCCCTATACTAAGACAGAAACACTACAAGTGGACACTAACATCCAATCATACTCATGAGTGGAGATGGTGGAGACGGTTGATTAAAGTTCCCATTTCGGACCAACTCCTCGCGAATTGGTTTATTAAGTTGCTCTTGCCTCCCATTGCCTGTGATGTTGCTATGGGAAACGTAGTTACCGAGGAGTAGGCTATCAACTGTGCACAATATTTGGACATGGTTTATTCCTAGTCTGACACACTTTACGATTTAATCCCTCACACTCCTCGTCCGTCGAACGATCCATCAAGACCTGCTCTGAAACCTAGTTCAGTTTCTGATACCAAAACTACTTCCACTCTTGTTCAAACCTCTGAGGTGAATGCGGTCCAATTCACTTCATCTCATCAACCAGGAGGTAAGAAGAAAAAAAATGGTAAGGCCAATAAATATCTTAACGAATAGGATAATCCTAATAATGTTGATAGTCAACCAACTGGAAATCCTAAATCTCTTTGTATGACTTGTGAGGAAGACCACTACACGAAAGATTGCTCTCATCGTGAGGCTGTCACTAAATATCTGAAGGGTGCCTCCCAACCGATTCCGAAACAACATTTGGTTGCACAAAATCCTGCCCCTCCGCATGGGGGAAACGCGGGTCATTCCCACCATGGGGATGCTTCCACAAGTGCCTCTGAGGTGTACATGTTTAAGACAGTTAATGTCACAACTCAAGCAAATACCTACGACACTCCTCCAGGTTATCATCCTAAAGGAAAGGTTTTTGATCAACCCTCCAGTTCCATTCCTCCTCCATCTTCCAATCCTCTTCAGATTGAGAATCCAATTTTTAACACGGCGTTGTACTCACCCAAGAGCGTAATTCGAAAAGCGATATTTAATCCAAATTCTAGCGCTAACCAAAACTACAATATCGTTGAAGATTTGGAACAAGCACCTTGTGCTATGTCGACCCTCAAAGTTCTAAAACACTATCTAAGTCAATGTAGAACCCTGTTGTTCGCCATTCGAGCCATGGATCTTGAGGAGTCGAACCTAATTACGTTTAATCTAGGTTATTTTAAGGAGAGTCTCTCCCACCACTTAGCATTCCAAATTCAATTTTTGGTTGGTGGAAAAAACATCCATCACATTGTTTTGAGGTAGCCTCCACCTCTGTCATGTCTTTGCCTTGTTGGAGAGCCCTTTGTTCTCCTACACTTACCCAGTCCCCTACCACACTGAAAGTGTTTGATGGACATGGTTTCCAACCTCACTAACTCTTGCAATCTTTCGCTGTGACGTTGAAGGGTAAGACCGTTTTGGTCGATATCGAAGTGGTCGACGTGCCCCTAGATTATAATTTATTACTTGGTCATAGTTGGTTCTATGCGATGACTATCGTTGCATATTCAGTGTTTTGTATCTTACAATTTCCCCATAAAGGGAAAATTATCACTATTGACCAACTTGAGTATACAACTCCAGATCTCCACAATGTTGCAGCAAATAATGCCCCTTTTCTAGGATAGAATGGTTTTGAGAGTTTAGGTGTAGGTATTCTTAAGGATTCCTCGCTCATGGGGTTTTTTCCTTTGCCTGCTCCTCCCAACACATAGGTTGCCACGTTAAACATGATCTCGACTTAGATGCGATAATCCTTAGAATTATCTGATCTTTTGGTAGTACCTGGTCTCACCAAGCATAGTTCATCGTCTCTATCAAGCTCGTTAAAAAATGAAATATACCGACCTCCATTAGAATCAAGTCTCCCTCTGGATCGCGTACTTGAACCTTCTTCTTCTCAGCCTAGTGAAAATGTTCCCATTAGTAACCAGAAGTCTAAACGAGGAAAGAAGAAGAGTCGCCAGAGAAAACGACGCTTGGGGGGGCAGGTCTCTAGCCTCTGGACATCATGCTGGAACAAAACTGCTAGTTGTTATCACTCACGTTGGGGGGAAACTACCTCTAGAGAGACACGCTGCTAGGAGTGATCCTCATTTGGGGGTCGTTCCCATCGTAATGTAGTAGTTTTTCTAGAATGAGCTTAGTCTTTGTTCTTTCTCGTGATCGTTAAAACCTAAGAATAGGTTACCAAGTATACTTTTATCTCTTTTTTGGACTTGTAAAAGCTATACGAAAAAGGAACTCTTTGGAGTCTCCTTTAATATCTTTTCAGACTCCCTAAACATGAAAAGATTGTCGAGTGATCTTGCTTCCCTTCACACTCATTAAAAGGTTTGAAAGGGCGTCTTTCGAGTGGTAGTTTATCTCTTTTTCGGCCTCGCGAGACTAATTACGAAAAATGATTGTTCTAATCAAGCATGATTAGAAGACTTCACCCCTTTATTGTTTTACAATTTTTTCGGGCTTAGGAGACTAAATTTACAAAAAAATCATCCATGGAGTCGTCTTTAAGTTCTTTTCAGACTCTCTAAACATGAAAAACCATCGAGTTTACCTTCTTTGGGCTCATAAAACGATGCATCAAAGGATCTATGTGAGTCTGATCTCCAGGACACATACAGGATCGAACCCCTCCTTCTTCAAGTTCATTAAACATATGTCGCGGGACTCATCCAAAGGATAAGCTATACCGAGCATATGTTATCCTCCTCAAGCTCGTTAAAAAAGAAAGAGGTACTCATCTATCTGGATGGGGGGGAAATTGAAGGAAGTGGGTCAAGTGTTTTGGAATCCTTTATGGCAGTTGTTGTCGCGTTGAACATGGCACCTATTTGCGTCTCATCTTACAGTTGGATAATCTGGTCATCTCCGAGTCATACCAATTCTATGCGTCGTCATACTTTTTTTCCAATCAAAGATTTCTCTTATTGTTGTCACATTATGTACTTGGTACTCGTCGAGTCAATGTTGCCAAGTCAGTGGTCGTGCCTCATCATGTTCAAGGGAAGTTTCACTTCAAAGCATCCATCTGCAGTATTACCATTTTCCATTTCTTGTGTCAGTCCATACTTATTCAATTCACCATCTTACATCATTTTCATGTGTCGGTTTCTTATCGATTATGGGGATACATCAAGGCCCTCCTTCGACGAGTTTGTTCTTGTCGACTTTATCACATTATCCAGGAATTAGACTTAGAAACCAGTTAGTACCTTGGGACTTGCATGCCTCAATGGCAGGCGTCCTCACTTCCAACAATAGGTTTACATCATTGACCTTTGATCGGATGATTCCACAAATGTTCAACCTCAACTCATTTATTCACATTCCCTCGAATGTACTAGGTTACCTTGGGAGTCATTGACATCATTGGTGATTTACCTATCACTTGTTAACGATTTACATCAATGACTGGTAATCAAGAGGATTCTACCATGTTCGACATCAAATCATCTATTCACATGGTTAGATTTGTACCGCATCAGGATTGGGACGAAGACTCTGGGTTGGGCGCTCACTCTGTTATGTGCTTTTCCCAGGATGTGATGGAGATCATTTGAGCATGTAAAATATTTTAGTACAATCACCATGTTGGCGATCTTACTGATATATATACTATCACATAGATCCACATTGTATTGATCGGTGGCTATGTTTTGTCATCTCGTAGCTCCACGATGTATTTTTCATGGCTGCGATCAGTTCATGTCATGGAGAAATGAATCCACATTGTATCTTTGGTGGCCATATCCTTAGTCAATATCAATATGGATCCACAATGTATTGGTCAACGACTATGCTTTGAGTCATCTCGTATTCTTAGCATATGTATGCAATCCTCAGAAATATAACATATATTAATATTGTTTGACGATTGTTTGCAGCTTCTGCCAGGTTGTCCCACTCCAACACCCTTGCATTGAAGAATTTGTAAAGTGTTTCAACCATCAGTTTCGTTTCTAACCTCACACTTTAGGGGGCATCTGTTACACATCAAAATGCCACATTTGCGTTTCGCACCCTAAGTGTCGCAAGTGTTGCAGGTGTCTCAAAGTGACGTATGAATCTCGGTAAGTGTCGCAAGTGTCATATGCACCTTCCCAAGTGTTGCATTCACTTTGTGAGGTGTTTCCACCCCTTGACACCTTTAAAACAATTGTTCATGACCCCTAAGTCATATGAGAGGATGAAACCCATCATTTCTAGGTCAAAACACACCTTTTCCTTGGAAAATTTGACCTTTTGGGGGGCATTTATGAAGGGAGCACCACTTTTGGTGAATGGCACCATGTCTCTCATTTGGGAGGGGGACGTCATTCTTGTCAAGGGAAAAGGGGGATGTCCTCCACCTTATTCTATGGTCCAACTCCTTTAGATTGGGTTAGTTGTGTTCGGCCCTCATGCTTGGGCTTCACTTTAGGATCTGATCCAAGCCTTAAGGAGCCATATCCTCAACCATTTCCATCATTTTCTCATGGCAGTTGTGCCTCTCAAGCCTATATATTGAGGTCTTTCCAAGGTGAAGGAGAGAGAAGTAATCAATCAGAGTATCAACATTTTGATCTTGGTAGATTCATGCAAGGGCTGGATGAGGAGAGCTCAGAGAGGCTGCTACTACATCAATCGTGGTATGTAAGTATTCTCTTTGGGTTCTCAATTGAATATACTTGGCCTATTTCCTTCAAGCTTTTGTATTCTTACATGTGCTTGTCTATTGTTCCTTCAATCTTCGTAATTGAATTTGTTTAACCTAATCAACTAGAGTAGGAGGTAGTTGTTTCTCTTTGCTACCCTTTGTAGGTATCAAGTTGCGTCAGGGAATTTGGAGATCAATCTCACGGATTGGGAGTAGAAAGGACATACTTCGAAAAGAGGTGCATTATGCTCTTTCTCCCTCTCTCTTTCTGATTGGTTAAATTGAGTTCAAAGGGATGTTAGTGTCCACTTGTAGTGTTTATGTCTTGGTATAGGGGTCTGGTTATCTAAGGGAGGTTTCATCTGTCCACAAACAAAACATTCTATAAAAATAATCTATGTACAAAATATCTTAATCTTGTTGGTACTCTAGGAAATGTATGGAGGCACCATTAGCGATGCCTCCATATATGCCAAGTGCACCAATATATTTTGTATAAGATTAAAAACTCCATGCATTTGGAAATGTTTTTGTGGATTTAAGGTAGAATTGTTGTTGGTGCTCTCTTACATTCTAAGCACATCACTAAAATTATAAATTATAAATTTTCAAAGTTATCAGTGCATTTCAGAATGTATGGACCTGTCGTTGGCGGTGTGTCTAAGCATACAACATACATTGTCTAGGTATCGATACCCCTATACAAGTGGTGCACCAATTACTGATAATGATAAAACCTTTTCCACTTTCTCGATGTGTTAATTTTAAATATGAAGCATTGTTTACAATGCACTTGATGTTATTACACACCATAGACGGTGCATCTATGTTTTAAGCGGTATCGATGTGTTTTACACTTATTTTTTGCAAAAAGTAATAATTTGAATTTAATTTATTAAAATTTGTTATTTATTATTATTATTATTATTATTTAACTAAAATGATTATATTTTGTATCAAAAAGAGTGTCACGACCTCACTAATGAGCATATTAATACAGAAAGGAAGAATTGTTCACAACCAAATGTCTAAAAAAGTTCCCAAAATTGGCTAAGTTTGCCATTATTTAAAATGTTTTTCTAGTGCAAAGGAAATCTAAAAATATTGAATGGTATAAGTCCTACATAACAGTCCTAATATCAAACAAGTTTTACAAGACATATACAAATCCCAAATCTTGGGAGAGAAGTAAGCACTACATGCTTCAGTCTAATTCTTAGATGTTGGCTTGGCTTCTTGCTCTATCCCTTCCATGTCCATTCTCCCAAGATCTTGGTGCACTATTTCTTCCTTCTATTGTTCACATGGAACTAAGCCAATCAATAGCCTTTGAAATGCAACTATTGACTCTGAACTTTTCATTAAACCTGTTATCATATGCTAAAGAAAACTACACTTTGTCTAAAGCTTATCAATCTGGTGTTTTTGCTAAGTGACTAACTCTAAAATTTATGCATATTCATTGTTACGGGCTTCCTTCTATGAATACATTCTCATATTTGTGTTGAAAATATATGTTTGATTATTTGACAACAAGATCTCACGTCTCCTTAAAACACGACAAATACATATAATTTCACATATAGGGCAATGTATTTGGTGATTGTTGTTTTTTATTGTCCCACATTCCAATTCTATGGATTGAAATTGAAAGAAATTATGCTCTACCCAGGTTACCTCTATCTTCCCCACTAAGTATACCCCTATATTATTTCAAAACCAGATTAAAATCCCACAAACCTAGGCTAACACTTCAACATAATTGTAATTATAAACAAGAACCACTGCAAAATCCAAATTCCCAATTGAAATCCACCTACCTACCTCTAAAACAGGCCCAAAGAAATTATTCATACGGATGTTGAGCATGTTGTAGATTTTAACCTTGTACAATATCTACTGCAAATAGATATTCAGTAAAAGAACAAAAAAGATACAATGACAAATACAAACATTACACAGAGATTTTTCCCCCGGAAACCAAACCGGGAAAACCAACATATTTTGTATTCATTCATGTATGATACATTGTTTACAATATAATATACATATAGGAGCTAGCGGCATCCAAAACCCTAACCCAATGACCTGGATTAGTCCGTAACCCTAATTCCTTAACCAGAAATAGAAAACCATCGGCAAAAACCATGTGTCGAAAAACCACCTAAATATGTGACACGTTTCTTGAGGCACGTGAAACATTTCCCGAGGCACGTGACACTACTACTCATGCAAAGAATATAACACATACCCAACACATGTGCCACAAATCCTTCACTTGGATGTTGTGTCCATATTGTCGATGTTTATAGCATCATACAAGTACTTCCCCACAGGTCTAAGTGTCTAGATGTGTGGAAGTCGTCCAAAGCCTTCAACCTTAGTAATTTACTTTAATTAAAGGAATTATTAAAGTAAAGTACTTTAATAATTAAAGTTAGTTTAATTTAATGAAATGTTAAAGTTATTAGCATCAGTGAATTAAATGAATCTTAGCCATTGATCTCAAGTGAGTTGAGATCTAATCTCAACCGTTAATCACTTTGGATATTAGGGTTATGTTTGATTCGGTCATAACTCAAGATTATAAAAGCAAGGCTAGGTGAAGGAGAAACATATCCACATGAAGAGAAAATAAAGACTTTTGCTCAAGTGCTTGAGTCACAAAGGACTGTGACTCAAGGGGATCACACAAGGAGAGAAAAGAAGGACTTTTTTTCAAGTACTTGAGTCACAAAGGACTATGATTCAAGAGGATATTAGCAAAGGTGAAGAAGGACTTTCATCTAGAGATCAACTCCAAAGGAGGAAAGTTCAAAGGTTCATATGAGGTACCAGTAGACAGATCTAGTGTAGATTTGAGGTACCACTAGGTAGGTCTAGTTCACTGTGGAACACAAATGATTAGTAAGAATACACCATTTTGGCGGTGCTCTTGATAATATTAGGTGGCATCGTTTGTTATGTATCTCAATATTATAAACAAACCATTGAGTGCAATTTGTGTACAAAATATCTCAATATTATCATTGCTCTAGGAAATGTATGGAGGCACCATTAGTGATGCCTCCATATATGCCAAGTGCGCCGATAGATTTTGTATAAATAAAAAAAAATATTGCATTTGTTAGTGCTTTTGTGGATTTAAGGAAGCATTGTTGTTGGTGCTCTCTTACATTCTAAGCAAACCATTAAAATTATAAATTAAAAAATTTCAAAGTTATCAGTGCATTTTAGAATGTATGGATGTGTCGTTGGCAGTGTCTTTGAGCATACAACACACACTATCTAGGTATCGATGCCCCTATACACATGGTGCACCAATTACTGATAATAATAAAACATTTTCCACTTTCTCAATGTGTTCATTTTAAATATGAATCACCACTCAAAATGCACTTGAGGTTACTACACACTACATACGGCGCATCTCTATTTTTAAGGGCTATTGATGTGTTTTACACATTTTTTTTGCAAAAAATAATAATTTGAATTTATTAATTAAAATTTGTAATTTATTATTATTATTTTTTAACTAAAATGATTGTATTTTCTATAAACAAAGAGTGTCGGGACCTCACTAATGAGCACATTAATACAAAAAGGAAGAATTGTTCCCAACCAAATGTTTAAAAAAGTTCCCAAAATTGGCTATGTTTGTCGCTATATAAAATGTTTTTCCATTGCCGAGGAAATCTAAAAAAAATGAATGGTATAAGCCCTACATAACAGTCCTAGTATCAAATAAGTTTTACAAAACATATAAAAAGCTCAAATCTTAGGAGAGAAGTGACCACTATATGCTTCATTATTATTCTTAGAGGTTGGCTTGGCTTCTTGCTCCATCCCTTCCATGTCCATTCTCCCAAGATCTTGGTGCACCATTTCTTCCTCCTGATGTTCACATGGAACCGAGCCAATCAATAGCCTTTGAAATGCAAATATTGACTATGAACTTTTCGTTAAACTTGTTATCATGTGTTGAATAAATCTACACTCTATCTCAAACTTATCAATTTGGTGCTTTTTCTAAGTGACCAACTCTAAAATTTATGTGTATTCATTGTTATGGAATTCCTCTTATGAATACATTCTCATATTTGTGTTGAAAATAATTGTTTGATTATTTGACAATGGGCTCTTGTGTCTCCTTAAAACCTGACAAATACCAATAATTTCACATATATGGCAATGTCTTTGGTGATTGTGGTTTTTTGTTGTCCCAAATTCCAATTCTATGGATTGCAATTGAAAGAAATTATGCTCTACCCAGGTTGCCTCTATCTTCCCCACTGAGTCTACCCCTATATTATTTCAAAACCATACTAAAATCCCACAAACCTAAGCTAACACTTCAACATAATTGTAATTATAAACAAGAACCACTGTAGAATCCAAATTCCAAATTGAAATACACCTACCTATCTCTGAAATAGGCCCAAATAAATCCTTCATGGGGATGTTGAGTCCATTTTGTTGATGTTTGTCGCATCAGACAAGTACTTCTACATAGATCTAAGTGTCTAGATATGTGGAAGTCATTCAAAGCCTTCAACCTTAGTAATTTACTATAATTAAAGTAATTATTAAAGTAAAGTGCTTTTATAATTAAAGTGAGTTTAATTTAATGAAATGCTAAAGTTATTAGCATTAGTGAATTAAAGGAATCTTAGTCATTGATCTCAAGTGAGTTGAGATCTAATCTTAACCGTTAATCACTTTGGAGATTAGGATTATGTTTAATTTGGCCATAACTCAAGATTATAAAAGCAAGGCTAGGTGAAGGAGAAACATATCCACATGAAGAGAAAATAATGACTTTTGCTCAAGTGCTTGAGTAACGAAGGACTGTGACTCAAGGGGATCACACAAGGAGAGAAAAGAAGGAATTTTGCTCAAGTAATTGAGTCACGAAGGACTATGATTCAAGGGGATCTGATCCATAAACGTGGGGCTCATATCCCGCTCATTTCACCAATATGAATACTATGTGGAAATTTAAGTTATGATCTTTATCTTAGCCTTGTACAAGCTGCTCTCTCTGCAATGATGCCCATCAGACATAAGTCTTGGCTTCTATGTTTGTTACTGATTGGAGTGTAACTTCTTTGGGCTCACCATTACTCATAATGCCTATGAGGATGGCTCTATTCTCTTTCTAATGACTTGGTTGTTGGACTGTGATCTTCAATGAAATACATAACAAAATATATATGAGGAAATGATTTCTTTGGGATATGTCTTCTCAAAAACCCACCAACGAGCCCAATGACATGTTAATGAATTCATTCAATCTATGTCCATGTATAACTTATTCTCAGTTCTAACAATCCATCTATATCCTTCTTTCTTAAACCATTTCGTCCTATAGAGATGAATGTCAATTAGTTAAAGTCGACTGAGCTTCACGTGAAGGACGTCGACCAAGTGGAAGACTAGTCAACCTGAGGTAACAAATGACCAACTACTATGAAGTCGACTAGGGTAGTGAAGTCGAATCAAGCTACGATCTAATTCGACCAAAGAGTGGAAGTCGACCATGGTAATGTGGTCGACCCAATCTACATTATAATTCGACCAAAGAGTGGAAGTCAACCTGACAATGTACTAATTCTAAGTCAACCAAAGACAAGACAACTCAATATGAAGTGGAATGATCAAGTAATAGAAGTCGATTCCAACATAGAATAAATCGACCCAAGTTGATTATTTGGTCAAGCTTAAAATCTGGTCGACCTAAGATGAAGTTGACATGAAATTAAATTTCTAATTGAGACATGGGTGTAGTCAATCAACTTTAATAAAACACTTAGAGGAATTATAAAATCGTATGGGTGGATCAGAAACAATCCAGACAAGGAGATCTCATCCAGACCATATGAATTCGACTCAACAATTAATTCCAATGTCCAACCCACTTATGAGGTGTGTGGCATCATAAAGTAACCTCCAACAATTAAAAGAATCAACTAGACATTGTTAGCTCGTCCTAGGTAGTGGAAAAATCAACTTGGCAAAGGAAATCGATTGTGGGGATGAAATTAAAGTTCAAGAGAGTGAGGCATTTCTCCCAGTAAGGTTTACAAATTCCCCACATAATTTAAAATGCCCAACAAGGTAATAAAACACCCAACGTCATTTAAAAATGCCGTGGCACATTTAGAATTGACCTAGACACTACAAATTCACCCAACAACACATAAAAATGCCCAGGTAACTAATGACTGGTGCAGATAATGAGAAAATGTTCAAGAAGTTGGTAGAATGCCCTAAGAGAGAGAGAGAGAGCGAGAGAGAGTAGGGTACCAGATCTATTATAATATCCAAAAACAGAAATATCGTAGAGAATACCTGCGGAACAACACAATAGATGAAATCACAACACCAAAATAATACCTTTATTGATAGGAAAAAATGTTCACTTGCCTCTTCGAGAAGGAAACCTCCAGCAGAGAGACATTATATTACAATAATTCTCAAGACAAGACTTCTCATACCCTCAAATCCTATTTATACTAAATCTATATACCAAAAGAACAATCTAGAGGAAGATCTTCTAGACGCATAAGCTTCTATTTACTCTTCTTACATTTGATTTATTCTTCCATATTACTAGGCCTTATTAATATTGGCCTTTATTACATGGAAAATATATTATTCTACCTATGTGAGGGGTTAGGGAGGTTAGGTCTCTAACAT
>JASDQU010309102.1:49421-64649 GCA_032191745.1 Picea mariana
TTAAAAAACAACCTTGTCCTCAACGCTTGAGATGAGGAAATTGCTGCAGAATGGTAATTGGCTCCCTTGTGGCATCTGTTGGAGTTGTATCTTTCCATTGTACTAACACTTCCTTGATGGTGCATTGACGGAGATAACCCTCACGCTGGTCCAAGACTACTTGTGGCTGAAACTAGATGGAGCCTTCTTCATCGAACTTGGGAAGACTGGTTTGAGGTTGGCACTTAGTTCCAATCGCCTTCTTTAAGAAGGAGACATGAAAAACAAGATGGAGCTTAGAATGACTGGGAAAATCTAACTGATAGGCCACTTATCCCATGCGTTTGACAACTATATAAGGACCATAAATTTTGGGTGCCAATTTCTGACAATGGTCAACCTTGATTGAAGTATGCTTATAAGGTTTCAGTCGAAGAAACACTTGGTCCCCTTTAACAAATTAACGTTCTAAGTGACCTTGATCTGCTTGTTGCTTCATGCGATTCTGAGCCATGACCAAATTCTCTTTGAGAGTACAAAGAATAGCCTCTCGAATTGTAAGAGTTTGTTAAACCACCTGGACCTTCGAGACAACAGACATGTATGAGAGAACTGAAGGTGGATTTTGTCCATATATTGCTTCAAAAGGAGTCATGCGAGTAGTTGTATGGTAAGAAGTGTTGTATCACCATTCGGCTAGGGGTAACCATTGATCCCACTGATGTTACCTTTCATATGCAAAACACCTCAAATATGTTTCCAAACACTTGTTGACAACTTTCATTTGACCATTAGTATGGGGATGATAGGTTGTGCCAAGATGCAATTGGGTGCCCTGTAGCCTGAACAATTCTTGCCAAAAATTGCTGGTGAAAGTGGGATCTCTATCAGAAACAATAGAATGAGTCATGTCGTGAAGCTTGAATATATGATCCATGAAACGTTGAGCCACAATGGAGGTAGTAAATGGGTGTTGAAGAGCACAGAAATGAGCATACTTGGAAAGCTGATCAAATACCACCATGATGACTGACTTATTACCCGATTTAGGTAAGCCAATAATGAAATCCATAGAGGTATCCCTCCAAATAGCGGATGGAATCGGAAGCGGTTGTAGTGTGCTAGGGGCTTTGATTGTTTCTCCCTTGTTGTGTTGAAAACCATCAAATTTCACCACAAAAGTGTGAACGTCTTGTTTCATACCATCCCAGAAAAAAGAACATTTGACCTTGTCATAGGTTTTGGTAAACCCTGAGTGCTTAGTTGTGGGTGTGGAATGAAGATTAGAAAGCACCGTGGGTTTAAGTTGTGATTGTTTACTTAATTACATAGGAACTTTGTAGCGAAGCTAATCAGTGTGCCAAGAGTACCCTAGGGAAACTGGAGAATTGGCTTGCAATTGTTGGATGAGACACAAAATTTTGGGATCTTGTAGCCCTTCTTGGAGAACAACTTGGAGCCAATCTGGTACAATGAAGGAGAGGGAAAAAAGGGACCCTTCATCTTCATATTTTCTTGAAAGAGCGTCAACAACCACATTGTCTTTGCCTTTCTTGTAAATGATCTCATAATCATATCCAAATAGCTTAGTCATCCATTTTTGTTGCTACGGGGATGAAAGACATTGCTCCAAAAAATACTTGAGGCTCTGATGATCTGTCTTAATTTGAAAGTGTTTCCCCAATAGATAAGGGCACTGGAGATCCACTGCATTCAAAATAACAACATTTCCTTTTCATAGATTGAATGGCCCAAATCTCGCTCTGATAGTTTTTTGTTGGTAAAGGCCAAAGGTCATCCATCTTGCATAAAGACTGCTCCAATTCCTCTCCTAGAAGCATTACATTCCAGGACAAATGTCTTTGTGAAGTCAGGAAGGGCTAGGACATGAATGGTGCACATAGCTGCCTTCAAGGCTTGAAAGGAATGATCACTTGTTAAAGTCCAAGTGAAATATTTTTTTTTTAAGGAGAGTAGTGAGAGACGCTGCAATCTTTCCATAATTCTTAACAAACTTGCAATAAAATCCTGCTAAACATAGAAAACCACACAAATTTTTTAGAGTCTAAGGGCGAGGCCAATCCTACATAGCTTCAATCTTCTTAGGATCCACCCTAACACCCGTATTGCCACAATATGACCCAAGTACTCGACTTCAGAGGATCCAAAAGCACATTTAGATTGTTTGAGGAAAAGTTGGTGTTGAGAGAGTAGATGAAGAACTCGATCCACATGAGCAAGATGCGTTGTCCAGTTTTTACTACAGACGAGAATATCATCAAAGAAAACTAAGACAAAATGATGGAGGAAAGGACGAAATACATGATTCATGAGGTTTTGGAAAATGGAGGGAGCATTACACAGGCCAAAGGACATGACCAAGAACTCATAGTGGCCCTCATGAGTTTGAAATGTAGTCTTAGGAATGTCTGCCTCTTTCATATGTATCTGCTGGTAGCTAGAACGAAGATCAAGTTTAGTAAAGAATTGGGCACCACTTAATTCATCCAAGAGATCATCAATGACAGGAATGGGAAATTTGTCTTTGATGGTGAGTTTGTTGAGGGAACAAAAGTTAGGACACATGCACCAAGAGCCTTATTTATTAAGTACCATGACAACATGAGAAGAATAGCAGCTAGTACTAAGATGGATAATGTCTGCGATGAACAATTCTTGAACAATTTTCTCAATTTCATTTTTATAGGAAAAGGGATGACGATAGGGACGGACATTGGGAGGAAGATTGTCGGGGAGGAGGGAAATGGAATGATCATGAACACCACGGGAAGGAGAAATTCCCTGGGAAGTGGAAAAAACAACTTAATGTTTGGATATGATGGATTGGAGGTAAGGAGGCACAAAGGGTGTCTGAGTGTCATGAATGCAAGGGAGTTGTACAATAATTCCATAATGAACTTTTTTGAGGAGTTTTTCCATGCGATGGGAACTGATGATCTTAGGAGAACCTACTGTGATTCCTTGGAACTTATATTGTTGGCCCTCCTAGTTGACTTGCATTGTTAATTCCTTAAAATCCATGAGAATGGGGCCAGAGTCTTTAACCATTCGACACCTAGCACAATGTCATAACCACCCATGTCTATAGCAAACATATGAGATCACGTTGTACTGACCAATTTGGAGACACACATTTTCACAATGCCCCCCACATTTCATGGACCCACCATTAGAAATCATGATTTCAAAGTTGTTGACTGCTTGGATATATCAATTAGTTTCTTGGGCAATGCGGCGATGAATAAAATTATGGGTGTTTCCAATGTCAACGAGGATGATGGCCTTCAGATGCTTAATGTAACCAATTAGCTTGAGGGTTTGGGGATCAGAGAATCTAGTGACAACATTCAAGGAAATGACTGGTTCAACTTCTGGGGGATCTAAGGGTAGATTCAGGTCAGTGGGTTTAGGTGAATTAGTCATAGGGGGAGCCTCGACCTCTTCTTCATAAACATCCTCATAGATGGCCATAAAAAGCTTTTGTTCTTTACACTTGTGCCCAGGAAAATATTTGTCATCGCAAGTATACAGAGGCCCTTAAGTTGGCATTCAACCATTTCTACTCGGGTCAATTTCTGGATCTTTAATGGAGTGGAAGGAGGAGCGAGAGTCATTGGTTTATGGCGAGGAATAAAGGAGGGTTTTATGTTTGAGAAGATACAGCCTGTTGTGCTTCCTTAGCTCTTTTAGTAGCTTCCACCCAACTACGGGGGAGAGCCATGAGGACGTGGGCATGAATCTCATCCTTGAGGCCATTGATAAAGCATTCTAAAAAAAAAGCATCAGACATGCCCTCCGTGCAAAAATCCAATCGTTCAAAAGCAGCTATAAAGTCTTCCATTATGCCAAATTGATTCAATTTTGTCAAACAACCTAAATGGTGGTTGTCAGTGTTAAACTGTTCATAAAGCTCTGCAACAAATTGTGTCCTAGCCACATACCCTTGGCAGGCATTTTTTCTCCATTGCCAGAATTGCCAATGTTCTTAATCTGGATGGAGAACACCATACCAGAGTTTTTCCAACTCATTTGTAATGTCGTACAAAGAGAAATAATGTTCTGTTTGAGTTACCCAACCGATGGGATCTGAGCCATCAAATTTGTTCACATCCACTCGCGGAAGGCGTAGGTCATGCTGAAAGTGATGGGGCTGAAAAGTCTGGTAATTGGAGGAAGTTTCACCTTCGGGGTGAAAAGGTGGGTCAAAGGAGGTAAGGTCTCCAGTAATATCAACTTGGCGGAGATCTAGCCAACGAAGGATTCAAGCCGGGTAGAGAGGTCTTGTTTCAGAGTTTCCATTTTTGCATCTATGGTGGAATGCATTTTGTTATTGATGGTTGTAATATTGGCATTGATTTGTCGCACTTCCTTTTAGGCCTCTGCGAAATTAGAGGACAAGGTATTGAGGCGGGCTTCAAGGTCTTGGATATGGGTGCAGGCCATGATGAAGGGGAGAACTGGAAAAGGGCGAGTGGGACCACACAAAAAATGGGTTATGGGTGAAGGGTATCATGACGATCAGGGCCGATCCATATACATGAGTTATATACGAGGGATTCATAATATCTAGGTCGATCTATATACATGAGTTGTCTGATGTGCTACCACTCGAAGGGGTACCAATATGGTTTACAAGGGTGGCCAATAATGTGCGCTTAAGTACCACTTGTAGTGCTTCCGTGTATGCTTTCCTAACTGTGGATTTATGCACTAAACGAAAGATCTTTGTAGCTTTAAGACACCAGAATACGTCTCTACCCTGCAAAAAAAAATAACCCACAATTTTATGCCAAGGAAAGTGCTTTGATACCACTTGTAAGGTATCAGATCTATTATAATAGCTGAAAACATAAATATTGTAGAGAATAATAGCGGAACAACACAATAGATGAAACCACAACACCAAAATAATACCTTTATTAATAGGAAACAATGTTCACTTGCCTCTTCGAGGAGGCAACCTCCGGTAGAGCATCGCTCTATTACAATAATTCTCAACACAAGACTTCTCATACCCTCGACTCCTATTTATACTAAATCTATCTACCAAAAGAACAATCTAGAGGAAGATCTTCTAGAAGCGGAAGCTTCTATTAGGTCTTCTTACATTTGACTTATTCTTCCTTATTACTAGGCCTTATTAATATTAGCCTTTATTACATGGAAAATATATTATTCTACCTACGAGAGGGGTTAGGGAGGTTAGGTCCCTAACAGAGAGAGAGAGCCCAATGGTCTGTGAGAGATGAGAGAAATTCTCAAAATGGTAACTAGGCTAATTAGTTACAACAACTATTTAAGTACAACCCTTGATCTCTATTTCATAAGCAAATGGACGACATGGATTATTTGTCTATTTGGATGGTCTGCACAATGGAAAATCTTGGCTTACTCAAGGAAAACGAAAACCATTTTCCATGTGAAATCCATCATACTTACGATTGACGGACTGCCTTATGATCCATTAATCTAATTGAGAGTAGCCAATGCATCACACAAAATTTAACCCACAGGTCATATTATAAACATACAATAATGCAAGACATCCCAAGACAAAGTGGACACAGTGTTTACCCTAGAAACCGAAACAAGAAAACCATATTCGAATGGTGCTCAATATTCTCTTTCCGAAAATTCTGATACAATGTTATTCCTCTCCTCCATGCCCCCTCCAAAAAAGACTATTTGAGAATGAGAGATGTTGAAGAAATAGGGAGAGCTAGGGGGTAAGGGAAGACCAACAACCATGGCTCTTCACTACCCATTCCTTAGCCTTCTCTCCTATTTGCTAATTTAATTACATTTAATTTTCCTCTCACATTCTCATTTTTCTTGTCTTATTTCACTTTACATTTATTGATTATTTACATAGTTTATATAACCATCACATTTTGTCGAATGGTCTTGCAGGTATTAAGTCTTATCTATTCTTGTCTTAGATACATTTTGGATCGGGATCTCAACAAAGGTGAAAAATGATTTTCATCTAGAGATCAAGTCCAAAGGAGGAAAGTGCAAAGGTTCAGATGAGGTAGCAATAAACAAATCTAGTGCATATCCGAGGTACCAACAGGTAGATCTAGCAGATATGAGGTACCAATAAACATATCTAAGGTACCAAC
Source organism: Picea mariana (assembly GCA_032191745.1). Classification (NCBI taxonomy): domain Eukaryota; kingdom Viridiplantae; phylum Streptophyta; class Pinopsida; order Pinales; family Pinaceae; genus Picea; species Picea mariana. The sequence continues at coordinate 55,544 of JASDQU010309102.1, forward strand.
AAAAAAATCTAGTAGATATGAGGTACCATCGGACAAATCTGGTGTAGATTTGAGGTATCAGCGGGAAATCTAGCAGATTTGAGGTACCAACAAGTAAATCTAGCCGATCTAAGGTACCAATAGGTAAATCTAGTAGATCTGAGGTACCAACGGATAGATCTAGTGCAACGCCGAGGTAAGAGTGGACAAATCTAGTGCATATGTGAGGTATCAACATGCATATCTAGTATATATGAGGTACCAGTAGGCAGATCTTGCAGATCTGAGGACCAACATGCAGATCTAGTGCAGATCTGAGTATCCAGCAGGAAGCTTAGGGACATATCAACATAGGGTTTCTTTAGGGCTTGAGTTGCCAAGTTTGTTGTATTTGTATTTTTCCTCAGTGGGCCATTTTCCCAGTAAGGGAGCCCTTGTGAGCTTGAAATAATTATCTAATGAAAAGTTGATTTGTAGGGCATAATTTATATGTGTTGTGTGAAGTTTGGTTTCCATATTTTTGCTTCCTTTGTTTTAATTATTTCCAGTCAATATATTTTATTCAATGAGTGGTAATTTATTTTTCGACAAGGAAATCACTAGAAAATAACTTATCTAGTTGTCAGGAATTGAGTTTTCAACATGGTATCAAAGATTGCATTGCGAGAGGGAAAAAAATTCCACACACAATTTAAGAGAGAGTAAAGGAATTTTTCTCAAGAGATCTTGAGAACTCAAGACACGAAGGATTGTGACTCAAGGAGATCTCAACATGGGTGAAGAAGGACTTTTGTCTATAGATCAACTCAAGGGTCTACACAACAACAACACAAGAGAGTGTTGGGAGTCAGTGAATCACAATGAGAGAAAGAGAAGGACTTCTTTCTCAGTCCAAAGGAGAAGAGAAGAAAGGAGGCAACAACAAACATATCTTGTAACAAGGACAGATCTAGGTAGATCTGAACCACATAAGTCATAGGAACATGTCATATAAATCTACGGAGCAACATCGTACGTGTCGAGTTGATAGCTCAGGGAACATACATACACATCAGATAGGTGTATCTGGGCGCATACATACGCGTCAGACAAGTGGTCTAGGGCACATAGATACACATTGTACATGTTGTGTAGGGCACGCATAGTTCGTACAGGTCATTGGTATAAGGCCATACAATGGGGGAAGAGGCATTGAGCTGCAGGTGTTGGCTATATATTTCTTTTGCTCAAGTGCTTGAGTCACGAAGGACTATGATTCAAGGGGATCACACAAGCAGAGGAAAGAATGACTTTTTCTCAAGTAGTTGAGTCACGAAGGACTGCAATTCAAGGGGATCTCGGTAAAGGCGATGAAGGACTTTCATCTAGAGATCAAGTCCAAAAGGGGAAAGTATAAAGGTTCAACTGAGGTATCGACAGACAGATCTAGTGCAGATATGAGGTACCAACAGAAAGATCTAGTAGATCCGAGGTACCAACAGACAGATCTAGCAAATCCAAGGTACCAATGGATAAATCTAGCAGATCTAAGGTTCTAGTGGATAGATCTAGCAGATATGAGGTACCAACGGATAGATCTAGTGCAGAGCCTAGGTACTAGCAGGTAGATCTAGTAGATCTGAGGTAGCAACAGACAAATCTAGCAAATATGAGATGCTAGCAAGAAGATCTAGTAGATATGATGTACTAACAGATAGATCTAGTGCAGAGCCGAGGTACCAGTGGACAAATCTAGTGCAGATATAAGGTATCAACAAGAAGATGTAGTAGATCTGAGGTACTAGCAAGTGGGCAGATCTGAGGACCAACAAACAAATCTGAAGACCATGTGTTTTGCACTAAGATATTATACTTGTAATCTCAAGGTGTGTGTGGGTGTCTTCTAGTTGAAAGGGAGTACACACACACACACACACACACACACACACACACATATATATAAATATCATGAGAATTGTTCGAGGATCATTTTAGAGAATGTTATCTCTCTGAGGAGTTCATTGAAAGGTAGTTGAACAAGTTCAACTCCTTGAGATAGGGTAACAAGTCAACGCCAAAGAATAAGACCAGATTTATGGAGCTTTTGAGTTATGCACAACATTTGAACATAGAGAAGTTGCAGGTAAACAAGTTTGTGTACAGGCTAAATTATAACACCATATCAAAATTTTGTATAATGATTCCTCGTACTTTGCATGAGGTAGTTTAGAGGGATATCATAGCCGAGGAAGAACTCATGGAAGGTGGTCAATCAATACCATCTAGTACTCCAGGTTCAATAAGACAAAGATAGAGTTCTCAGTCAATTAACACATATAGAATAGTGATAAGGTGTAAGGATGCACCGAGGAGCCATGTGATAGAAACCTAGAGACATTAGTTAGGAGGTTAGAGGCCACTGTACAAGCCACCAATGCACCAGGGTGGTGCTAAGCCATAGTAGACTCGATAGAATAGTGGGTCTACATTTACATAGTTTCAAAGTATGAGGCAACCTCATGTTGAGGCCTCAACAACTCCTCTTAATTTTTGAAAGAATTAAAGGGCCCCCCATTTGAATTTTGAGACCAATCCTTATTTCACTATCAAATCCTATTGGCTTGGAGTTTTTATTGTAGAAAATATAGCTCAAAAATACACTATGTCATATTGCAGATTTCAACCTCCTATTAAGCTTCAACAATAAAGAATTAAACCCAATATTGAATTGTACTTGATGAGTAGAAACACTGAATGACGTAGATCTAAAAGTAAAACCAACAACGAAATATTAATGAACAATAGACAAATTCACACATTTGGCACATTAATTTATGGGCTATGCCCCTTGAAGAATACACAGGAAAGAATGACATTTTAAGGAGATTTTATTAATGAGCTTCCAGGGAAAATATTGAGTTACAACAACAACAAAACAAACAAAATTAAACACAACAACTTTTCTCCACAAATAAGCACATAAACTCCTTGAGAATCATGCCAAACCCAACTGCCTCAATTTCTATGCACTGTATGATCATGTACAACATAAATGCAGTTGTACGGTCCTAAAAAAATGTGCCCAGATTAAGCAAAAACACACAGTACTCAGCTACACGGATTCCCACAACTGAAACACCTCAAAACTCGTGCCAAACTCAGTTGAACTTGCTGCCTCAAATTTAGGGCCCTTTCTTAGTTGTACGGATAGTCATTAATGTTGTACAGACTCCTCATTTGGTTGTTGTATGGACTGGTGTAGAATGTTGAGTTGTTTCTCCTTGGAGTGCATGCTTATCCCTCTCCTAGGGATGCATGCCAACTCCCTCTTATTGTTTCTCTCTTTCTCTAAGCTCATAAACTTCTCTTAAGAAATGTGACTCTTCACCTCCCACTCCTCTCCTCAAAGTGTGGTGCCCTCTCTCCCTCAAGTGTTGGCTTTATGCAATTTTAATGTGTAACTCCTCTAACCCTTGGTCTCCCTTGAGTGACTCTTCACTTTCCTTTGAGATCAACAATCACAACTTAATCATTTCTTGAGGTCACTTAAGTCACTAAAGTGACCCACAACATAATAAAGTCACTTTACACATTAAAAATTAAAAGACCCAACTTTATAAAATCACTTTATAAAATTACTTTATAAAAATACATTATAAAGTCACTAGGGAGAAAAAGTGCTCGGTCACTTCCACATGTTGGGCACCGCCAATGCAGAAGTACCTCCGAGTTGCCAAATCTAACATTTACTTGGTTGGATAACTTACTATCCTTTGGCTTTTTTGCTTTTTGAGTATTTTGCTTTGTGATGGATCATTTTTATTTATTTTTATTGATTGATTATCCGTAACCTTTGGTTGCTTGATATCACTTCTTATTCAACGTTGTATGTGTTTTTTAAACATATTCTGAAATAATAGTTTAATGATTGAATCTATTTTTCTAAATAATCTATACATGATTTGAAAATACTTTGATTATAAATTTATTTTTGCCTTTTATTCCATACCCTATCGTAGTCTAGGTTTTTTTCCATGCATGTTTTCTAGGGATATTTGCTCGTAATGAATGGGAACGAGCTTAGTGGCAACTAGATCAAGGTGACTTAAAAGCATGAGATCGCTACCAAGAAATCACATAGATTGCCACGAAATCAATAATTATTTTTCAGATATTGAGGATCGATTAGCTCGAGTTTATAGTAGTTAAATGCCCGAAATCAAGAGGCCACCAAATCGAAGTAAATACAGGCAATACGTGGCAGAAAGGAAAAGGATTGACATCACCGAGCTGGTAGGGTTTGTACTTTAGCTTAGTTTTAATTATTTTAGTTTAGGTTTATTTTTTTTAAATCTAAAAAATTACTTTAATTTTGTTTCATTTAGTTTAGTCAAGTTTTATTACTATAGTTTCTATTTATTTTTTACTTTATTTTTATATTTTATTTTAATTACTTAGTTTTGTTTTATTTACTATAATTTAAGTTTATTATTATATTAGATTTTAGTTTATATCTAGTTTATTTTATATTTTTATAAAAAAAAATAATAAAAAATAATTTATGGTTTTGATTACAAAGACTTTGGAGGCCTAAGATCAAACAATTAAACAAACTCCCATTTGTTATAAAAGGACAAAAGGACAAACTTTGAATGGGGGTGGAGGACTTGAAAGAATGGAGGCTAAAGGTCAGTCTAAGGTAAGAAGAGGCTCGTACTATTACATTCTTTCTCTTCAAATCATTTGTATTCGGAGTTAGAAATGAGTGATCTAAGCTTGTACACTATTGTTAAGTTTGGGACTTAGTGGAAGACTCTGAAGTCTTTTTGTTGTATTTAGATCTTGGTACTATTATCATTGTTTGGATATAATGAAAGACATTGCACTCCATTGACAATTTCTATTCCAGATATGTATGAGTTTGTATATTGCGTACTATTGTCATTCATGCAAACTTATATTTATTTAAAATTCAATTTTAGTTATTTGTCATGGTTGGTTTGAATCTATTGTTGAATGTGAGTATGCATATTTGTGATTTCTTTGTAACTATTTACTAAATTGATCACTGTTATGTATTTGTTTTAATTGTTGTTTGGTCATGTGAACTATTTCCTTAATTAGACAACTTATTTTTATCTCATGTTCATTTTTTGTTAATCATCCATGCTGAGCGTGAGTATGCAGATTTGTCCTTTGCCCGGTAACTATTTACTGAGTTAAGGTTGACGTGCATTTGTTTTAATTGTTATCAGGTTGTATGAACTACTTCTTAGCTTGATAGCATATATTTATCTCATGTTCAAGTTTTTGTCATTCTTCTTGCTCCTAACTGGGATACTACAAACTACTTCTATATCCCAGTTAGGATAGTGTAGCTTTAGAATAGAGTTAGAATAGCTATTTATGTTTTTTGCATACTAGTTTAGAAGAGCTTCAAGGAAATTCTCCTTTCAAGGAGCAAATTCCCCTTAGTGGCAACCAAGCCCACATACCGGTGAGGATTGTTATCCCAAATGAATAGAGGCCTAATTGGGGCCTTGAACGGGCGATTTCTCCATGTTGTTTTCCATGAATTTTTCCAGGCATTAACATCTCCTAAGAGGGGATATTGCACATGTAGATAGACACACTTTCAGAAAGAGTATCTGTATGTAGCAAGAGGAGTTGGTCCCTCCAAAGTGGAGGCATTGAAGAAAGAAGAATATGGGCCCTCCAGGGCCATGCTCAAGTCGATTTGGCTCTCGGTACTCCATGTCTAGTACATGTGGGCTTCGAGACATAATCTCCTTAGTTATCCCTAAACTAGGTATAACAAGGCCTTGGATTAGTATTTGAGATATAACTCTCCAAGGCCATTGAACAAACATAGGAGTCTGAGCTAGGGAGAATCTCAAATACAAATATCGTATAAGTATAGCCAAGAGCCTCCTCTAACACAGGATCTAAACACGATCTCATGTGAAGGAGAGTCGAGGAGATTGCCCTTTCAAAGCTTGACTAAGTGTAGTGGAGAGATTGTATATTGGGGGTTTCACTAGTGCCTTTACCTCTGTGAGAGGTAGCACTTTCAAATCTTTGGGATTTGTTGCCTTGCCCATACGTTCGATCCCGATTGTCAACTATACCCCCCGGACGTTGACTGCAAGTTAGTGATCTTAGTGGATTTCCCTAGGGATCTAAGGGGTGACTGTGGGGGCTTGTAGTGGTACCTGGGGAAGATTTCGTATCACACTCTTTAGTACTGTTGGAGGGTGCCCTGCGAAGTGTGGGTGCTTGCACCATATAAGGTTGGTTGGTGGAGGTCAGGATTACTGCTTCTCACTCCTTCATTCACGGGTCCACGAGACTTAATCAACTCGTGCCTTTGCCCGGAAGGTCCCTTTCCCCTTTTTCATTGTTTTGGACTCAGGACCTCATCCACCTGGGTTGAAGATTTGGAAAAGTTGTTTTCTTGCGATGTTTCTCTTAGGGATTTTTTTTGGAGTGCTTCTTTGTGTTGTTGGCCGTAGGTTGTTTCAGTGTCACTATTTTTGGATCATTGATTCATGGTGATTTACCAATTACTCTGCTATTCGGGAAGGACCCTTGGTCTTTCTTTTGAAAGCATGGAGGCACCTCCTAGAAGGCGTGGGTTTTTATACCACTGGCTCATCAGAATTAGTGTGTGAGACTTTTATGGACATGAACAATCCCACAAGAAATGAACCTGTTCATAAGAACGATATGGCCAAATTTCTTGAGGATACCAACAAAGGGACCCCTAACCAAGGGGATTCTTGTACTTTTCCTTTCTTTGGAAACCTTGGTTCCCTCTTGATGGCCACTTTGAACATTACTGGGTTGAATGTAGAACTACCGATTTGGTTGTGGACCACTCCAAATGTCTTGAATGCTCTTGATGCTTCTCAAATAAACACTTTATGTCATGAGCTTGGTACGAATTTTGATCCTTCACCTCATGCATTCGCAAAGTTTACTTCTCCTCCTCCTCCCTCTTCTGGTAAAAGTCTTGTTACTCGTAACCAGAAGTCTAAAAGGAATAAGAAGAGGAAGAGTAAGAAAAATAATTCACCACCCTCTGCTAGTCATGTTTCAGACTTGTCACCAACCTATGCAAGTCATGTTGGGGGCAAGAGACCAACCTCTGCTAATCATGTTGGAAGCACAAGCAATGTCACTGCAAGTTATACTAGCAAAAAGTCACCAACCTCTGTGAGTCATGTTGGAGATAGGTCATCAACCTTTGCAAGTCACGTTGAAGATGAGCACCAAGCCTCTATAAGTCATGTTGGGGGCACGAGTCTAGTCACTGTGAGTCACATTGGCATTATGTCAACAACCGTTGTGAGTCATGTTGAATACCAACAACCAACCGTTGCAAGTCATGCTGGAGGAAAAACTCTAGTCACTGCTAGTCATACTGGACAAAGATCACCAACCTATGCAAGTCATGTTGGAGATCAACTACTAACCTCTGCGAGCCATGTTAGAGATAGGTAAACAACCTTTGCGAGTCATGTTGGAGTCCTGTCACCTGCCTCTGTTGGTCATGCTGGGGACACACAACCATCCTCTACCAGTCATGCTGGGAGAAAAAGTGCAGTCACTACTAGTCATACTTGCATCTAGTCATCGACCTTTGCAAGTCATGTTGGAGTCTTGTCACCAACCTTTGCTAGTCAAATTGGAGACGTGAAACAAGCCTCTACTATTCATGTTGTGGGCAACCCACCAACCACTACAAGTCATGCTGGGGGCACTAATACAGTTTACAAACCTAGACATATAAGACATAAGCCCAAGTTCCCTTGTAAGCTTTGCAAAGGAGATAACCTTACTCATTTGTGCTCTGGTATTTCCATGGTACTAGAAGAGTGGTTCTTGTCTAAAGGCCATTATAGTTCTATTTCATATTTAGTTTCCAAACAATCTATTCAATCATATGTTGATGAAGCAGTTGTGTCGATGAAATCTTCGCCTGACACCACTCTTCTCTTGGAGAGTGACAAGTCTAAGGAACACAATGAAATCTTCGGTCGATCCAACTCCTCTTTCGAGGAATGATGTGTCTTTTTACCATGTCCTTAGCATTTCCAGTTCAGTACCTTCTGAACAAGGGGGCATTCCACTCTCTTCGAGCACGCTCCCTTCGAGTCCTAGGATGGTTTCCTTTGATTGGAATGATTTTGTAGAGCCTCATCTTCCTTCTTATGAACCTTCTAGACAATGGTTGGACTAAATAAATTAGGAATTTGCAAAATTATTGTAGATGAAGGATCATTTGAAATTCTCTTATCATCCTCGGCTTGGAAAGATTTGGGTTCTCCCAAGTTTGTGTCAACTACCAGTGAGGTGTTGGCTTTCGACAAAATACCTAGCGACTATATGGTGATTCTTCCTTAGTTTCCTATCATGTTAGGTGGGAAGACTGTTCTAGTCGACCTGTTAGTGGTGCCAGGCCCTTTATACTTTAATTTGCTTCTTGGGCGTGATTATGTGTATGCGATGAATGTTGTGGTGTCTACGCTTTTTTATGTGATACATTTCCCTCACAATGAAAGCATTGTCACTATCGATAAACTTTCATTTGATAAACACCATCCTGTTTTGGCTTTACCTTAGGTTTCCCCTTTGTTTGTTCCTAGTGTTTGAGTGGACTCTTCCCCACTGTGGGTGAATTATGTCGCGTTGTATCCTCGGTGTTCAATTGCTCTTGAGAAGGATCCTCTACAATTGTCTTAGCTTCTCGAGACAAGGTATCGACAATTGATCAAGTGTTTTATTCGATGGGGGCATGGGAGCCCTTTGTTCCCCCTATTGGACCGAGTAATCAGACATTTCCTCTTGAGTCTAATCTTGTTGTTTGTAAGACCTCGAGCCCTGGTATTTGTGAGCCGTCGAGCCCCAGTTTCATGGATGTTGTGTTGCCTTCAGATGAGGCCATCCTTGAAGCTATGATTATGTATCTTCGCCCTCCTCCTGAACTGGAACCTTTACTGGTTGGTTACTAATGAAAACATTGGCCTGAGCCTAGCAATGGGCTCTACCTAGAGCACTACTATGCATAAGCAGCAAGGTTGTGTGGTCCTCTATACATATTGTATTTTTAGGGTTTCTTGTTTTCAAGTTTCGTATTCCATAACAC
>JASDQU010309103.1:6939-18100 GCA_032191745.1 Picea mariana
CTATGCTCTAAAGTAACAACAATACTCAGAAAATCACTCACTAACAATCGTAATCCCCATCAAAACTAACATAAGATCAACCCTATATGATAATTTCGTATCTATCTTTATACATTTCGGGATTTTCAGCCACTTACACAATATTACCAAAATCCTAACCCTTCTTACGCTAGGTTTTTCTCCCATGCGCGTGTTGTTCTTCCTCCAGCTGTCGCTTTCCTTTGTGCATGATTTCTTGCATTCACATGTGTTGATATTTTTCCAGTTGTCACTTCAGTTTCCTCCAGACGAGAATACGCTATCGTTCAACTTCCTCAAGTCGATGCATATCCTAATCCCTCTTCTCTGTTTCTTGTCCTGTACTATGATAGGGCTTATCCATTCTGATTCTTCGACTGGTTCATTGATGCCAGCCTTGAGAATCCTGTCGATCTCGTCTTTAGCTTTCTGTTTATAGATGGGGTTCAGTCTATAGGGTTGTTGTTTAATGGGTCTGGCATCAGATCTGATTGGTATCTTCATTTCTCCTATTTCTCCAGCTATTCCTTTCATTTCTGTAAAGGTTGTGGGAAAAAGGTCGATGTATTCGTGCAACAACTCTGTTCTAGTGTCTGTTTGTCCTAGTAGTCCCCAATGCTATCCATTTTGGGCTTCTCGACGGTCCCGATGTTAACCTTCTTTATCTTGATTGGCACAAATATGACCTCTGACTCTAAGGGTGGACCTTCCACATCTCTCTCACCTTCGACTTCTTCGATCTGAATGTCACATGGATCATCTTCATCCGGTGCTTCCTCCTGTACGTGGTAGGATGATAGTAGTTCCTTGACTGTCTTCTTATTCTATTGCTGCTTCTCTATGATAATTTCCACTTCGGGTTCTGTAATGAATATGATGTCTCTAATCTGTTTCAGGGCCGTGTCTATGTTGGGGTTCTCATGTTCAAAGGAGAAAGTGACTGCAAAGTTATGTTGGAGTGTCGTCCATGTCTTGGTTCCTTTTCGCATTTCTTGGTTTGTATACCAATTCCCTGGTATGCCCTTTAAAGTATGAATAAAGTGGTGAGACTATTCTTTTGGTGGTGTCATTTTCCACAACGTTTTACATGCCTCCAAATGTTCTGTTGGTGTTCCTAGTCCATCATATTTCTGTCGGTGGTTCCATATTTGTTCTGCGCCGAACCGTATGTGCAGTAATCATTTTCATTGGTACCAATCCGTGATAGTCTGTTTGTGTGCACCCCACCATCTTGCGGGTGTAGCCTTTAGTGCTAAATCTAGTGCTAATAGTCTCTGGTTTTCTAATACTTCGTCTTCATATTATGTCAATAAAGTTTCCAAATCATTTACCCCATTAAAACTGGGTGGTTCTCTGATTTCTATGCGAATCCATCTTACTGTGCAGTCTATTCTTGCAAATCTTCTCATGGATACTTCGTGTAGTATTTCCTCCTAGTTTTCTAACCCAGTGTCTGAGTCTGTTGTGCATGAAGTAATTCTCTACCAACTGAGTACCCCATCTGTAGTTGGGTTTATGTAGTCCGTATCATGCACAATTGTTCTGTACAACTGGCCAATCTCTTCTAAATCTAGGCAAGTGGGTTATATGAACCTCTCACCTTCTGATGGTTCGAGTGAGGCTATGACCCTGTATTCCCCTGCTCAAATGTCATTTTTCTGGTTTTTAAGTTGATTATGGCCTGGTTGTCGAATGCCCAATCTAGACCAAGTAGCACTGGGTAAGGTGTTGTGTTGTCTACTATTTTGATGACTTCAGAGTCTTCCTTAGTGCACACACCATCCAGATCTACCGTTACCCCTTTTAGTTTGCCTATTGGGAGGACTCTATGTTGATTTGCTAGCTTCAATTGAACAATTGAATATCCCAGTGTAGGTTCTCCCATACATTTCCATTTAGTTTTTGGCAGTACATTCAATTCGGATCCTAGATTGAGTATAATATCTTCTATATTGAAATCCTCAATGTTAGCATTTAGCCTAAATTCTTTACTTGTTCTTCTTCTTATGTGTAAGTGGTTGACAATTTTCAGTTCTGGCTTCTGTTCCGTCTCGCTGCTACATTTTTCTAGGATGTTTTGCAATATTTTGATAGATGAAGGATCACTTAACACTTTGATGCATGATTGCAAAAATTCTTTTATAGTACTTACTTGTTCCTTAGGTTGTATTCTGCGGGTATGGTCCAGTGATGGTGGTATTTCGTATTCTAGAGATTCCTTGCTCTGTTGTGCAGTCGATGCTATGTCCTCCTTCTGGAATTCTTGTCAGGCTTCTGTAAAGATCTCCTTCTCCTTATGTGTGTCAAACTGCTTCTTGGAGTCAGTGTTCTTCTTTACCCACTGGTTGTGCGTTGGTTCCTGTTGAACTGCGTCATTTCCTATTTTTGTTCCTCAAAGAGTGACTATGTTGATGTTTCGTCCATCATCCCTTGCTTCGACTGAAATCCACTGAACGTTCTGGTTATTCTAATTCCTTTTTTCCTAGATCTTTATGAGTAATGTCAAACATTCCTCTGTATCGTGGTCCGATGCGCAAAAATACATACAGGTCGCTGGTGGTAGCGGGCATTCCCGTGCATAATGTCCTGGTTGCTAGCAATTGTGACATGTGACTGGTCCTCTCCCACGTCTGAAACCTCCTCTAGCTCGTCCTGCTCTTCTATAGGCTACGCGATCACCTCGTGGCGCATTATATTGTGGTCCCTGATTATACTGCGCAGAATTGTACTGGGGTTGTGCCGGGTCATACTGTGGCTGCGCATTATTATAAGGTCGCTGCGTAGTATTATACTACTACTGTGTAGTGTTGTATGGTGCTAGGGCTTGAGTAAAATGTGGTGCTTCCTGCCCAATCATCATTTATGCCTGTACCCTGTATGCGTCTGATGTTCTTTCCCGCATCAGCTCCATAGTTCTGCAATCTTTGTTGTCGTGGCTGACTGACTTGCAAAAGGTGTAGTATGAGTTTGTTGGGACTGTTTGGTATTTCTGCATCATCGTGCAATGGTAAGGGTCATGACCCTGTTTCTTGCATATTTCACACCATAAACCCCCCTGTGGTAGCGGGTTTGGCATCCCTATTTCCATATACTATGTGAACATCGGACATTCGTTCTTGTGGTGTCCTTCTGTCCTGCATGTGGTACACCAAATGACTTCTCGTTTGTCCTTGTTAAGTTCTTCAGATCCTCTTTCAGTTCTTCGATAGCCGGGTCCATCTGCTGGTACTGATTCTCTTCCAATTGCAATGTTGCTTGCAGAGCCTCTGCCTGTGTATGAAACTTCTGTTGTTGTAGTGGATATTTTAAGTGTGGGAGGAGTGAGTTGAAAAGTAGGTGCCAATGTTGCATCTCGATCATAAGGTATTTTAACTTCCCTTCTAATCACTTGAACCTTTGATCAATCTCCCATACCGATTCTCCTGGTTTCTGTCTTATTTCAATCATCTCATTCATATACTGATCCTCTGAGCTCGGCTTCTGGAACTCATTTATCAAAAGTTTCTTAATGTCGTTCAGTGTCCTTGTCATCCTGGGAGCACTGTTCGTGTCTAGACTCATGTACCGGTCTAGTGCGCGGTCTCTTAGTGTGATCCCTAGCTGCGCGAGTTTGGTGTTCTCATCCGTGATCTGCTTTTCTTCCCAGATCTTGGCACAAATGAATAGATTCTTCTTAGGGTCTTCTGTTGCTTCTCCTTAAAACTCCGGTAATCTGATAGAAGGGTCATGTCCTGCCATTCTGAATACTGAACTACTGCCTCTTCCGTGTGGTGTGGATACTTGACTAAGATTACCTGAACTGTCTCCTCCAGTTGTGGTCCCTTGTGTAGATGGACTTCCTGTTGTCAGGCTTCCTCCAAACTTCGGTTGTCTAAATGGTGGTGTTCTCTTTGGTGTATTGGTCACACATGGGTTTATGGGTTCCACACTGACATTGATGTGAAAGGGATGGTTGTCTTCTCCTGCAGTTCTTGGGTCTCTTGTTTTCCTCTCATAGGTGGTGCGCAGGATTTCCTCAATCTTCTCCATAGCTCGAAGATCCTCTTCCTCATAGCTCGCCAAGCCCTCCCTTTCAACTACAACTCTCTTCTTGGTGTTTATCTTATATTGGTAGGGTGCTCCACTACGCGTCGTCCCAGAGGACGCAAAGATCCACTTGAGCTGGTCATCATCCATCAAGATCGGATCCAAGGGTTCCTCCTCCTTCTTCTCTTTATCCTGTCCTCCTTCCATTCCTCCTCTTTCTGTTAGTGCTTCCCCCCTTCCCCCATGTGCACAAGGAAATCTAATTGTCTGATTCCGTTGTCATTACACCTTTGTTATATAGCATTATCTTAATAGAAGTATACAGGGATTGGATGTACCTTCCTCTAGGTTCACGTAAAAATTCTTGCTCGGTTGCACTGTATGACTTTGCTGTATCTACCGCAAACTCTGTGATGAATCCTGCCACAATACAGTCAAGCCAAAAGTCTATTGCACGGGTGAATTTGTTGTTCACCTGCTGCAGCTGCTGAATCTATACTGGAGTCCAATCTAGCTGTTGAATCTAGTTTGTCGGGTGGTTATCCGTTAACCTTAAGATCCACTCCTGTAGTAGATGTGGAAAATCATAGAAAAAGATCTCATGTAAATCCGTAAACCTGTATTTATCCAGGTATCTACGCGGTGTGATTCTAGGGTTTCTATTGTCCTTGTGTGCGAATTCTAGCTCTTTACTTCTCAAACAACCCTCGATTTCTTCTCTCGTGGGGTTCCAAGGTCTCCACATTCCCTTCTAACGGCTCATTACTTCTTCGATGGTTCTTGTACACTCTATCTCATCTACTCAGTCCTATCTTGTTCCTCCTAACACGACAACGAAACCATTTGTTGGTTTTATCGACTCCCTTCTTGGGTTATCTAAGTTATTGACCTAGGGTTCATGTCATTCGGGATTCCAACAAAGCCTCTAAAACTATCGGCCCTCCTAGTGAACCAGAAGGCAACACAACACCCAAAAGGTACCGCGCAGTCTCACCCGAGATAGATATAAATGGGGGATTGTAAGAATTAGGTGTTTACAGTCTAGGACAGAGTAGGGGATAAAGGGTTTCTGGATCAAGGCCCTGTTTTGCGAACTGGTATTGCAATCTACTTGTCCCTTGAAGTTGCATATATATATATATTACATAGTATAATTCTAGCAAGGTATAACAGATCAATGACAATGTATTAACTCGTTCATCAAACTCAACCATTAATTGCTAACAGAAAGGAAAAACATGCATGCATTCATCATATTACACAGATATGACCATGGTTCACCCCTCCCTGGGCTACGTCCACACAGATTTGGTTCTTGGCTCTTTTATTATGGTAGTTCTTGATTTCCTTGCGCCGCGCGCTTACAATTCTATGCAAAACTGGGTAAGATCTATGTGAGGCGAACTAGATCGCACCAGGCTCCACAACCTGCGGTCTAATCCTCAGATCTACCTTCCCTCGTATCTTCTTTGCTCAACATCTTACATAACTCATTTCATACAACTCAGAACCCTTCACGTATTGCCTATGCTCTAAAGTAACAACAATACTCGGAAAATCACTCACTAACAATCATAATCCCCATCAAAACTAACATAAGATCAACCCTATATGATACTTTAGTATCTATCTTTATACATTTCGAGATTTTTAGCTAGTGACAGAATATTACCAAAACCCTAACCCTTCTTACGCTAGGTTTTTCTCCCATGCGCGTGTTGTTCTTCCTCCAGCTGTCGCTTTCCTTTGTGCACACTTTCTTGCATTCGCGCGTGGTGATCTTTTTCCAGTTGTCACTTCAGTTTCCTGCACGCTTTCTTTCCCATGATCGTCCTTCTTTCCACTTCGGCCTGGTGCCAATAGGATCATTTCAGGATATCCTTGGAGTCTTTCAATATACCAGAGGTACAAGGATGAGTAAATTTGTGTATAGTTGTTGTATAATGCACTACCACTCGAAGGGGTACCAACAAGGGTTACAAGGGTGTCCAACAATGTGAGCTTAAAAACATCTCGTATTTCCTGAGTGTATGCATCCCTAACCTCAAATTTATCCACTGAACAATAGATCCATGTAGTTTAAAGACGTCAGAACACATCTCTAGCCTACAAATTTCTAAAAAACAATGGATTTGTGCTGGCCTGGGAAAGAGCTATGATACCACTTGTAATATGCTTAGCCCGAAACAAGTAACACAACATGCAAATATACCCCAAGAATATTAGGAACATTCAATAGAGAGAAGACATATATTATTGATAGCACCAAGAAAGCTTTGTCCATTTGCCTCTTCGAGGGGGAAACCTCCAAAATGAGAAGAGCTCTCTCACAATAATACTCAAGACAAACTTTCTCATACCTCCTACTCTTATTTATACTACTTCTATCTTCTAAAGAACATTCTAGAGGAAGATCTTTTTAGAAGTGGAAGTTTCTATTAGGTCTTCTTACATTGACTTGTTCAACTTTATTTAATAGGCCTTATTAACTAATGTCGACCTTTATTACATGGAAAATATATTATGCTAACTAATGACCAACTAAGAGGAATTAGGATCAGATCCTAACAAACTATATTTATCCCTGATGATAAGAGTGTCCATCTGAAACATTGGACATTTCAAAATTCCATACATAATTTATCTCCAAAAAAACTTAAGTAAATTTATCTTTATTCTTTGTTATCATACTTTTTAAACTATAAATTATTTTTTTTTGCCAAAATAATATAATAAAGACTCATCATAATTCAATATAAACCATGCTTTCTATTCTTTAACTTAATACATTTGTTCCTCTTATATATATATATATATATATATATATATATATATATATATATATAAAGGAACAAGCGTATTTAGTTAAAGAATAGAAATCACTGTATAGAACTATTTGTAAAACGTAAAGAAGTAGTATAGTGAAATATAAATTTTCAATGTTTATCATTACGTTAAATAGATGAGACAAAGAGGTTATGGCCCTCTAAGACCAACCACTTCCATGTCCAAATTCGATTGATATCGAAGCATATTAAGATATATAATTGTAAAGTTCATATTAATTACTTTGTATATGACACAATAATGAAGTGGTTGACTAAGAGTGTTCATATAATCATATAAAATGAGGTGTGGCACCTACTTGGACTTGACTCGAAGTTATTGAAGCGACAAGACTTATAAAAGTTTAGTTAGTGTTTTCTATGCTCAATAAGTTTTATGCAAAGATGAGCCATAAGTTTAGTTAGTGTTTTATATGCTCAATAAGTTTTATGCAAAGATGAGCCATAAGTTTTATGTGAGTGACCATGACAAGATTGAACGTGATGGACTCTAACGACAAGCTCTTAATATATCACATGGTCATGATTAAATAGACAAGTGCCACCGAACAAATAAAGGAGACCCATTATTCTTCCACCGAGTAAAGGCACATGTGAAAGTTGTGAGGAATGTTTGGCAACCATAGATATGATGGTGGAATATACAAAATGAAATGACTTCTTTCACTTGGTCATTGTGTGGACTAGCTGGGAAAAAAAATATGAACCCCTCAGTTTTTCCATGAAAAATCAATGACATTCATTATATCAGTGAGAAATGTGTAAATTTCACATGGTTTTAGGTGATGGGGCTTTTGTCAAATCAACATTTATGTTTTCTTTTCATCATTATTTCTTATATAATTATTATGAGTATTTTTTTAATGTGTCTTTTTTATTTTTAATATCTCGAAGTATGATGAAAATGATATATTTTTTATTTTAGATAATATATCTTTTTTTTTTCTAGATATCTTATTTGGAAACAAAATGGTATTTTCTTTTGTCTTCATGATGGTATTTATGTAAATGCAAAATTATTTAAGGCTCAAGGTCAAGTTAATAATTAGACTCAAAGTTGTTCCAACAATATATTTATTATGAGCTCAAGATGTCATGGAAATAAAATTTGGGTGAGAAAGATAACACTACATCCCACAACCATTTGAGTTATACACAATTAGTATCTCTTACCTTTTTTATATACTTATATTTTTCATTTTATAGAAGAATTTTACAAACTTAAATATGCTTAAAAAAATTACCTTCTCTGATTATTATTTTATATATATTTTTCAAAAGTTATCTAACATTGCTAATTATAACCAATCTAATTAAGTGTTCTCACTCACCTAAGAAGTTAATTACACACTGATTTTTTATGTTTTATTTTGAAAAGGAAAACACTATTGTGGTCCAGAGGACTCAACAATGGGGTTGATACAAGAGATTTTTAAAAATATTTGAATGATCATTGTGCTTGCTCATACTATATAAATGGAACTCCTTTTTCTTAAAGGTGCATGAATCCCTTTGTAATATTAACATAATTAGTGAAGAACCATTGCAAGGAGTTTTGTTTGTCTTGGAGGCTACGAAATTGATGAACTAAGTTTGTGGGACGCAATTGAAGTATTGCATCAACCTTAAAAGGATCCACCATGATCCCATACTTGGAAATGATGAAACCAACAACTTCCTAGACATGACACAAAAAATACACTTATGCAAATTTCATATGATCTTATAATAACGACATATTTCGAAAACAAATTGAAGGTGCAGTGTTATTTTTGGCTCTCTCTCATTCAATCATGTGCTTAGGGAAAGGAATATAGTTGTTGATGTTATGTCTAAAGAAGGAATACAAATTATAGAGGGGAAATCTTACATCTAGGAGGAAAGAAAGGGTATCGTTTATGAGTACTACCATCCTTCGCATAATGACTCCCTCTAATATGAGATATTTATGGCTACAATCACCAAGATGCCTTTATTTTATTGGTGTACAAGAGAATACAAAGGTGCAAATCAGTAGAGTCCAAATCCATAAGTTTATTTGGTGTGAAATTGATCACCATTATTCAACTTGTGGGTCCATAGTAGACACTAATATATGTTGCTTTATTCGTATCTATGTAGACTCTATGAGGCACATAGCCGATGAACCATGGTACCTTGAATCACTAACTGGAAGTGTTCGGAATCCTATCATCACACTAATACCAAGTTCTTTTGTTTTGGTGAGTGCTCCAATAAATAGTCCAAATTCTAGTTGATAGATCATCATTTTGAACATACCTTGCTTGAGGTAAGCTTAATCTATCATGTATATAAGAAAGCTACAAATCTATTTAGTGATCTTAGCTAATTTACTCTCCAAACCTACAACCAAGGCCCTATCACCTAGACTAATGTTGGTTTTACTATCAAAGAAATACAAGACGACTAGTTGTTTTTAATTTCATGTTGCTTTTAGGGTTGTTTCTTGCTCAAAATGTAGTGGAATGAAACTTAATGGGTTTATGACTCAAGTATTTTCATAATGAATAATGAAATTAAAAGAAGAAAAAAAAAGACATTCAATTATTTTTCTTTCAAGTGCAAATTATGCAATGCTTGATACTACTCCTAAAATTTACATGAAGAATGAAATCAAATATGGCATTCCAAATTCCCTTTCATTTCGGTTTCAAAACTATATATGATTATGATTCCATAAAAAAAAACAAATCGGAAATACTCTTTTAAACCCTCATGAATAATTCCTCAAACAACGAGACCTAAAAAAAAATTCTCACTTTCACAACATGCAAACAACAATAAAATAAATGAAATGGTTGTATCTAGTTTCTACTCATTAGGAAAAGAACTCATATCTATAGATAAAGAATAAGATTTAATTATTGTTTTAGAAAAACAAAAAAAAATGTTAGTTTACCTACAGGTGCGCTAGTTTCACTGGAGCAACTGATGTGTATGTGCGAGTCTCAGTGGAGCAACAAACACACACATGAAAATGTGTGCTAGACTATAATTCTATGTCTAACACACATGTCTTGTAGGATGCTAAAAAAATTTGATAGGTCCGAATAGAATAATATTTTTTTCAAACTATTTAGCTTAATTGAGAAGATAGATAGTAGAAAAAGAAAATCTAAATACTATAACTACCAAAGACCTAAGATTCAACCCCCAAAAAATAGAATTTCAAAATGAATTCTCCCTAGTCCAGTCACCAATTCTATTATAGGTATTTTTTTTCCTAATCTAAGATCTAGGATTCCCTAGTGAGAGGGTTGGAAAGTCACCGCAGACCATAGGTAGATAACAAATCTAACTTTCCCTAAGATAATTTATTATAAATGAAAATCGAAAAGAAGGAGAAAGAATGTACCTTTTTTCTGAAGTTGATGCATATCTAATCCAATTCTACCTTTATATTTGTATTTAGCTTTATATATGCACACAAAAGAAGAAAACAAACCCTCTCTCCAACATGTACCTCTCAAGTGGATATAATTAAAAGAAAATTCACAATCAATTCATAGATCTAAAATATAATTCATAATAGAGTTACCAATGAATTGAAAGGAGAAAAGAAGATACATCTACTAATTTATGAATAAGAATTGTACATCAACCAATCAAAATATACCCCATCTAGTTGTTGTACCTCCATCACTCAGTTCTAGGATCTTCCTTCCTTAGCCACATGTATAAAATATATCCAACAAGATATGGATCATGTCCTTACACATTAAGAGGTGAAATACTATAGATCCACAAAATACCCTCAAGGAAATATCTATACTAAAGAGTGAAGGAAACACTCTTCATAAGAAAAGATCGCATGGGTCAAAGCTAAATCAATGATAGTCTAACCCAATTCCACCATCATAAGGATGTTATCTCACCAACTCTCTCTTTCTCAACCTTAATAACGACCCTTCCTTTATAGGACAAAAGGATCCTCACTTTAGTTTCCAAGAGAGATCATGGCTCTACAAGAGTATGATTCAAGATCTAACTTGAGAATTGCACTTTCATAGTTTTAAGAGCCACTTTTAAAAATATTTTTGTAAATAAAGTTATTTTAAAAGGTAAATTAGGCTATAAAAGTGATTTTTAATTTCATAACTAATGATAATGTTTCAACTCCACTCAAACAACTAGGAGGACCAATATTGAGTGTAACATAGAGTGATGGACTCAATATTTCTTTTGTTTATAGCATAATGAAAGGTTGGCCTAGTAGCAACAAAAAACTTCAAGGAAGATGGAAAACAATC
>JASDQU010309103.1:36175-47490 GCA_032191745.1 Picea mariana
AGATTTGGGCGTGCAGATTTTGGCCGCCCAGAACTGCGCACGTCTTAGCACAATGCGCCCATGTGTTGTCTATGGTTGGATGGCTGAGATATTCAGTTGATCAATGGTCTTGGTCCTTTCGAGAATTCTTGCATCAAGGATTCATGATGCATATCTTCCCTAATTTCCCGATGACTAAACTGTGAAATTTCGGATTCGCGCCACATGTCCCTTGGATGGACGGCTCAGATTACTTCGGTGTTTTCACTTTGACTATCCTAAAAGGCCCCGCCCCTTTCCATATGAGCCTAGGCTATGACCGCGGTCCAGGCTCTCGAGGCTTCATGTTTCAGGTTTCGGGGCTTTTCCTGGCAAAATGATATACTTGTTGTCAAGAACCCCAAAATGTTGACTTTCAAAACACCGACTAGCTGCCACCTACCCCTGCAAGATCGGACAACTAGGATCATTTCATGACTTTAGCCATAAGGGATGAGCCCAGGTGCTAATCCTCATGCAACTCTATGGCTTCGGCTTACTCGATGACCGTCGATCTACTCCATTGGATCCTCTCCGTTGAGAACAGTCATTTCCCACTCGCTTGATTTTAAGCCCAAAATGGACTTCCTCTGTGTGTTGTGCTTAGCGCTCATGGCTGCAGCCTTTGAATAAAAAGCATTTGATGGGTTTTTAAACCCCATTTCTTCACATTTGACACCAAGGGCCCGAAACTGGAGAGAAACACTCCCCTTACAAGAATTAGTGATAACATTAGGCTCCATGGGGGATATATTCATCCCTGTGATGCTTTAAGAATTCATTCCGTAGCTTCAGTGCCTTCTATTGGGCTATGGAGTCGAGCTCAAAACACCCTGCTGACAATATAGACCGAAAAGTAAAAGCAAAACAAAATAAAAATACATGCTCAAAGGAGCTTATTTACGTACAGTCCTAAACTAATTTATTTTGTACATGGGGCTAGGTGAAATAAAACGTCCACCATAGCCAATCAAGTAACTTCCTGAATGGAAGCACTCCTATTCTATCAATGATCACTAGCAGATGATGTAACCGTAACAGCAGAATGGTTACATCCTTCAACTTTCCTCCTAACGCTGAAAATGATATGAAGCTAAGAGGCTTGAAAATGTGGAGGAACTGCAACTCCATGTACTCCCTGACTGGCTCATAGAATAGGTGATAGAAAGCATGTTATGTTTGGAAGTTTCTCACACATGGCTGGATATCTATGGAAAGCTCAAGTGAATGAGAGGCTGATGCAGGTTGACTAATTTCAGACGATGGATTCTCACTTACATTCTCTGAGTAAGCTGTAAACTACATCTTTGGCTCCTCCTCTTCTCCACGGCTCTCCCAAGGATCAGATTCATAATCATCATAAATAGGGACCATGGGAAAGATCTGATTTTCAATCTATTGCTCAGTGTTTTCTATAGGCCAAGGGTGGTTCATTTCCTCATGATAATCTTCTTTAATAAATAGAGGATTGGGATTTACTTGTTCTTGTAAATCATGCATATCCAACTCATAACTTGATTCATAAATGTCATATACAGGCTGGATGCTCCTCTGGTCAGCAAACTGCCATGTGGGGCTCTGCTACTCCTCAACTGAATAGTCGTTAAAGCTGGGTGAGCACAAAACTTCTCCATCTTGTAAAAATGGAACAATCTCCTGATCCTTCTTTTCAATCCCAAATGTAAATACATCATGGGAAATTTTGTGAAGAAAAAGAGGACAATCCTTTTCCATAATGGATTCTTCCTTTAAATCTGAGACAGCAGGCTCATCAGGGGAAAAAAATAATTCCTCTACCGCTATGAAATATTCATTATCGTCTTCAGTAGGTTTTCCAAGAACATCTGCTTCAAGGGTTGGAAAATCCTCTGCACATCGTCCAACTTCCAACCTCTCTAGTTTGGCAGTGAGATATTTTATCAGTTCCGTAACTTCACCCTAAGCATATTCCTCCTTTTTAGGGTCCTCATCCTTATAAATTCCCTCGTCCTAATAGCCTTCATAAGACACAACCATGGCTTGCTCACTGTCCTCACATTCCTCACAACAGTTATGACATATAAATTCAGAGGAATAAAACTTTTGACAACGCCTATTAAAAGCTGCATGAAATTCTCTGAGTGAAGAAATGCTAGCAGGGGGTAAAGAACGATACCATTCACGAGCATCTCCTGCCAACGAGAACATGAAAATTTTCAATAATACATACTCATGATGTATCTTCCATTGATGCATGAGTTCATGAAACTCACAGAGATGTTGAGCAGGGTTTTCCTCTTTACGCTCTCTAAATATGGGCAAATAATCATGCCATTCATTTGGATAAGGGAAAACATTAGGAAAACCAGGAACAACCAAAAAATTAAAAGGAGAAAACCGTTGAGCCAGGATTTTTTCCATCTCAAACCAATGTAGTCGCCAATCGATCCCTTAATCATGGAGTCACCGGGTGAAATATGTGTAGATTCGAATGTGACTAGTCTTTGTTCATCATCAAATGCCATATCTTCACGTTATTGTTATCCCAGGAAACTCCTCAAGCTGAGAAAGTAGCTGCTGAAAACCTTCTCGAGAAATCTCCTCTGGGTCATCTTTCAGGTGTGATAAAGTAGCCATAACCAAAAGAGTGAAGTGGAAACAGTGGAGTCACCACAGTGGAGTCTCTAGGTGCACAATATAAATCTTCAAGGGCTCTGATCCCTAATGCACCTTCAAAATCATAGGCTCAATGTCATTCAACCCCAGGGAAAATTTTCAACTTCGTTCTTGGCAACGGTTCCATCAATGTTAGCGTCATACATCATGCCTCTTTTGAAGCAGAAGTAGATCCCGACGCCCATCAATTTATATGTCATGATTTGTTTGTAAAGGGGTGATCGAAAGAGAAAAAACTCAGAATGATATCATTTTAAATTAGAATCCTGGACCGGGCTATGCATGAACAAGCGAAGTCTTAATTTAACTTCAGACAGTAATTTGTAATAATGGTGAGTAGGAGGAAGACTTTGGTGAGAAAATGCGAAGGTCTGTTGTAGGCATCAAGCTTCCAACAACCCAAAGAGGAAGAATTTAAACAACAGAACTTCTTGTATTCAAATCACAAGAACATTAAAAGAAATCATAACAACGTTACCATAAAACATTTATATAACACTGTCACAATGCTTCAAGTGACTCAGTCAATCATGAACTCTTTCAATATTAGATGGAAACCAGATGGAATAAGAAGTTGACTATCATTAAATGAGAAATTTCACATACAGATACACAACCAGGGAAAAACAGTGCTTCATCAAAACTTTACAACATGGATCTTAGCTCTACCAACGATAGATAAAAAAATGGAGAAAATGCCTACATATACTTATAACTGACTCAGGATCTGAAGGAATGATCATGTCATGAGTTCAATGCTTGACATTGAGGATCTTCTCTGTCAGGCTGAGCATGCATACGCTGGGAAAACTGCCCATGTAGTCTTCTATCAGACGCGATCTCTTGTCAAAAAGGACTAACAGTCTGCCTCTGTGCTTGTCTTTTCCTGGCTTTCTATTTATGGAAGGAGACGATGTTCAACCACCGTCAACTACCTCAATAATTGCTTCCTCAAGATAAGAGAGGCCCAAGTAAAACCTGCACTTGGGAGACGTTGCAGCCTCTGCATTCTGCCACCAGGAGATGAGTTGGATGCCTTCAAGGAGGGTTCGTCGTGCGAATGTGGAAGAGACTCTGATGGGGAGGACGATGACGCCAAAAATGTGAAGGTGAGATGAGGGGTGCTGAGGTGGAAACACCAGGTGGCGGAGAGACAGAGGCTATGGCACCATATGATAAGTGTCACGGGGATATGGAAAGGAAACAGGTGGAGTGGCACATGGGTTAGAAAGGTTGTTGCAGGGGGAAGACGATGTGGAAGGCAGAGAAGACAGGTGGTGGAAAGAGATTGGTTAGGGAGGAGAACACGTCACTAGAATGGGATGACCTGGAGGAGGAGGGACATGTGTCAGAAAATAAAGGGGAGAAAAAAGGAAAGGGACATGACATGGAGGAAAGCGGAGGATAGGTGTGTGGTGGTGAAATGTAGGAGGGAAACTGGAGGAGTGGGGGACACATGTCACCAAGGGGGGAAAGTGGTAAGTGGAGAAGGAAGGTTGTAAGAGGTTTAAAGGGGTCCACACAAAACCACCTCATTCCATACCCCCCCCCCCTAATTAAAGGAAGAATGGAAAGCGGGGTCCGGAATCAATCCTCAACCACAGATCCAGGCGCCTCAATCCCAGTCGTTCAAACTTGCACTACACATTCCAGACCCCCCCCCCTTTAAAGGCATAATGGTGGGGGGGGTCTAGAATGGAACCATGGATGTAGATCTGGGTGTGCAGATTTTGGCCCCCCAGAACTGCACACATCTTAGAACAATGCGCCCATGTGTTGTATATGGTTGGATACTGAGATCTTCACTTGATCAATGGTCCTGGTCCTTTCAAGACTTCCTGCATCGGGGATTCATGATGCATCTCTTCCCAAATTTCCTGATGACTAAGCTGTGAAAGTGCGGATTCGTGCCACATGTCCCTTGGATGGTTGGCTTAGATTACCTCGGTGCTTTCACTTTGACTATCCTGAAAGGCCCCACTCCTTTCAATATGACCCCAGGCTATGACCACAGGCCAGGCTCCCAGGGCTTCGCATTTCGGGTTTTAGGGATTTTCCTAGAAAAATGATATACTTGTTGTCGAGAACCCCAAAACACCGACTAGCTACCACCTGCCCCTGCAAGATTGGATAACTAGGATCATTTTGTGACTTTGGCCATAAGGGATTAGCCCAGGTGCTAATCCTCATGCAACTCTGTGGCTCCAGCTTACCCGATGACTGTCGATCTTCTCCATTGATGGATCCTCGCTGTTGAGAACAGTCTTTTCCCGCTCACTTGATTTTAAGCCTGAATGGAATTCCTCTACGTGCTACGCTTAGCGCTCATGGATGTGGCCTTTGAATAAAATGCATTGATGGGTTTTTAAACCCCATTTCTTCACATTTCACACCAAGGACCCGAAACTGGAGAGAAACACCCCCCTTACAAGAATTAGTGACAACACTCACTAAGGATAACACCAACAACATCATCAAATTTTTAAGTGTTTGAACCAGAGACTGAGTTACTTACAACCATGACCAAGCCATTCTATCTTTTTGGAAATGAGAACAAGATTAGAAGAGCCATGAACTCATCATCAAATTCCACTTTTACATAACTTATTTGATTAGTAACCATATTAAATTCATTTAAATGATCTGCAACAGACCCACCTTCTGACATCTTCATATTAAATAATATCTTCATTAGATATACCTTATTGGATGCTGAGGTTTTTTCATACAGTTTATCCAATGCATCCATCAACTCCTTCATTGTCTTTTATTTCAAAATATTGAAATCCACCGATGCTGCCAAGCTCATCCGTATCGTTCCTAGTGCCTTTCTGTTAAGAACTTCCAATTCTTAGTCCTTCATGGTTGTCGACTTCTTTTCTATTCCACCCAATGGTAGGAATAGATCCTTCTGATATAAATAATCTTCCATCTGCATCTTCCATAACTGGTAGTTTTGGTCGTTAAATTTCTTGACCCTAAACTTTCCATATTCCTCCATTTCTCCCACTCGAATCAAGAACCCTCTTTTCCTATGAGTGACCTTTAGCTCTGATACCAGTTGTTAGAAAAACAGGATCACAGAGAAATAAAATAAAACAAATGCTGAAATAAAACAAAGAAGATACACAATACAATAGAGACACAGATATACGTGGTTCACCCAGTGTGGGCTACATCCACCAGATAAATTTCCAAGTCTTTCCTTTATTATTATCTATCAAATGAAGGGATACAACCTACAACACACCCGTTCTAACTTCCTCTTCTTTCTCTTGCAATATCCTCTCTCATAATACAATATTCACAATGATGCATAGCCATAATACATTTCCCTCATAAAAGAGGGTTGCCTTCTAGGGAAAAAAAACCTAACATAACTTCTACCATCAGATATGCAACCTTATAATGAACAGTCCAGATTTACTATGAAATTACAATATACATTTACAAGGAAATTTTTTCTTCAGGGGATTCGCCCCCGAACCCCCCCCTACACACCCCTACGTGGAGAAGTGTACATTCTTCCAGGGTGTAAAGTATTCATGGGGTATAAACACAACTAAAAACAAATACCTATGAATCAGGAAGATAATCAGGCTCCACAACCAACAAGGACCTCCGCTGAGAAAGGCACTATACCTATAACGGTGTGACATAATGCCACTTTTTGTGGGATGCATGTGTTTGCTGAATTTTTGGCATAGAAAACACACAAAGGCTAGGTTCATTCATTCTAGGTGTGTTTTGGCAAGCAACGACAACAAAGAATTGGGAGAAACTTCCAGGGAGTGATTTCAACTCAGTTTTTTACCAAACTACATGCAGGAAGATCCCAGCTAGGGGTTTTTGGACGTTTTGGATCCATTGAAGCCATATATTTCTCATTCTTAAACATTGTAAAGCACTGATTTTGACACTTTGAGAATTAATGAAAATGATCCATTGGAAGATGGACCAGGAGATGTAGCCCAAGAGAGGGTTGAACACCATTATCATTTTGTTGTGTTAATGTGTTTATTTTGATGGATTTTTATGACTGTTTATGTTGTTCATGATTAAGTAAAAAGTCATTAACTTTTATGTGTTTGTAACTTGATCCTATTACCCAAGCACATACAAATTACACTTGCAATTTTAAAGAGACTCAAGCATAGGTTTTTGAAGGTTTGATTGTTTGCAAGTGTTTTTTTTCTAATTCTTACAAGGTTGAAGCTCACAAGAGGAGAAGGTCAACTTGTAGATGCAAGTTCTCAACTTTCAATAAGGAGAACTACACAATCACCTCAACCTTGAAGGAGATATTCACCAAGTATGGCTCATGAGGATATTCATGAGACTCCTACTTCAGAGGATGAAACTTTCATAAAAGATTTCTATGATATGACAGAGATGGTGAAAGTTTTATTTGAGGAAAGAAATGCAAGGTTGCAAGGTGAAAGCCAAAACCCTCCAAAGGGTAATGGAGATAGTGGTGATAAAACTCCAAAAGAAAAAGGAGGGAATGGTGATACTCCACCTCTTTCACCTCCATCTTCCACCTCTTCTACCATTTCAAAACCACCTCTAAATTCTCCAAAGGAACATGGTAAAATTCCTCTACAAACTCCTTTGCTTAAGCTTGATATTAAGTTTGAATTTCCTATGTACAATGGAGAGGCAAATGTTGAGAAATTGGATAACTAGATTCGTCAGATTGAAGTGTGTTGTAAGATACTGTTGGCACAGGGGCAGACCCAGGGTTCAATGCTTCAACAACGCACCAAAAAAACCCTAACTACTGGCCCTTTCAACAACACCTGCAAAGAAGATGAAGTCTCACCTGAGGTAGAGGCAGGGGTGGTTGCAGGACTTAGATGTCTGCAACCTAGCTGGGACACAGAGCTATGATTAAAACACCTTAGCAGATCACTTAGTAGTTATCATTCATTAGTATTTAGTCTTGTCTACAGTGCAGATAATCCCTAATTACAGAGCAACACAGTATTCGACAAGATCCAACACATTCAAGCACGAAGCACATCAACATAGATCTGATCTAGAATCTTATACACATCATTAGTCACTAAGATATCATATTCATCTATGCATACATCATTACACTAAGCTTTAATCAAATGAACAATAAAGAAACCATAATGCACAAAGAAACCACAACACAGGATATACGTGGTTCACCCCCAGCCTGGGGCTATGCCCACCAACTCTTATTTTCTTTATTGTCTTCGGTCAATCATCTACATGCACAGAGCCAGAAGGTCCTACTCTGCATAGGACAAGAGATCTTCACACACTACACCAGATCCTCCTTCCCTGAGTTAGGTTACAACACAAATCCCTACATAAGCTTCTTATATCCACTTGCACTTAGTTCTGTAAGTGTTCAACATAGCATGCAAAAAGAATTTACAACTACCACTTACCCTTAGCACAACATCACATGG
Organism: Picea mariana; assembly: GCA_032191745.1. Lineage (NCBI taxonomy): Eukaryota > Viridiplantae > Streptophyta > Pinopsida > Pinales > Pinaceae > Picea > Picea mariana. Next base: position 44,293 of record JASDQU010309103.1, read on the forward strand.
ATGCCTCTATATCTCACACAAATCCCATAGATATCCTTCATACATTGCCTATCTTTCTATTTATACATTACAAAAAGGGCCTAGAAATGGGTAAACCCATAAGCCGACATCCCCATACTCGTTACATAAGCCCAAAACCCAAAAATCCCTAAACAAGGGTTTTGAGATCCTACGATATCCACTTCGACTTGTGATCTACCTTCAAAAACCCGTCAAAGTCCCAAAATAGGTCAAACCTATCCAAGGATCTCCAAAACTTGGTCAAGGGCCAATATGCCCCCAACACTCACCTGTGACTCGTCCCGAGTCACTCTGATCTGGGTAATTTTGCCTCAAAAGCCTTGAGCTTGGCTCTAGCTACATCGACCTGCTGCTTTGCCAAGGCCTGCTGCTCGGAGAACTCTTGAATAACTGCCTCATTCACAGGTCCTTCCAAGCATTGTTCGAATGTAGTGACTACTTGTTCCAGCTCTGCTCCTTAGCCTTCAATATCCTGAAACAGTTGGCAAGCTTCGTCTTGGACTGGTTGGAGCCTTTGAGTCACTTCTGTGACTTTTCTCTATATGGTATGGACCTATTGTTGAGAAGTTTGTTTTTCCTGGGATATTTTCATTCACTCAACTACTGACAGAAGTTTAATTGTGCCTGTATTGTCACTACTTGCTGCTTTGCCTCCTAGAGCTGTGACTCTAGTGTCTTTAGTTCAGGGTATTCAGTAAGTCACTCATAATTCTGTGCACTTATAATGCTAAGTTGTTTACATTCCAAAGCTAATGCTCTGATCCTCTCAACTGTGCTCCAAGCCTCTCAACTGTGCTCCAAGCAGTGGCTTCTCTTTGGTCTTGCATGTCCTATGGAGTGCTTAGAACTATTTGTAGCTATAGGTCTGTTATTCTCTATTGAAGTTGTTGGATGGCTTTAGCAAGTTGCGCTACTTGATGCTCCACTGGGTCTTCCTCCTTTTTCTCTAAGCCCGTCACAGAGCGAAGTGCTCTGTTGACTGCTTCTTTTACTCCAACCTGCTATGTGAACAATTGTTCTTTCTCTTGTTGGATCTATGCTTTCTCTTCTTCAAACTTTTTTTGGAGGTCGTCCTTCTCCTATTGCGCAACTCGGTGTTTCTCTCTCACTTCCTCTTGTGATTTCTTTAGGGCCACTGTGGCCTATTCTTTTTCTTCCTATGCGTGATGAAGGAGAACTTCGGTCGCATCACCTATTCTATGGAGTTGGGTAGGCTCATCTCCCAATGCTAGTTCTTCTGATGGCAGGAGTGCAGTGGACACTACGCAGCTGGAGTGAAGGGATTTTTGTACCCCTCTCAACTCTTCTTTAATATTTTCATACATGGTTTCCTGTTTTTCTTCATTTCTCTACAAAATATCTTCTGAGGTGTCTGATACAGCTGCAATGATAAATTCGAAGTCATCGAGCATGAGAACAGTCTGTAGCTTGGTCTTACTAGCTTTGGAATTCTTCTACGATGTAGGTTTCATGAGGGAAACCTTTCTTTTGTTAGATAGCTATGCATCATCAGGGGGATTCTGTGGTGGTGTTACTTCATCTTTCTTCTGTTGGTCTTCTTTTCCATTGTTCCCTTCTTTATCTACTTTTTTATCACCTCCTCCTCCAGGTGATTCTGAAGCAGTTTCTTCTGATGTACTACTTAGTTGCTGGACCTCTTTTGTCTTCTTCCTTCTGCTATTTCTAGGTGTATCATGCCCTTCACGAGTGGCCATTGGGCTTCTAATTAGTTTAGGATCAGATAGTTATGTGGGGTCAATAGGGATAAGGAGCTCTGTAGGCCATTACTTAGTTATTTCTTCTAGGTACTCCTCTATGAGTTTGTAATAACTCTGTAGTACTTCTTTGTGTTTGTCTCTGCGCGCAGTGATATAGATAAAAAATTTATCTGCGTGGAACTTCACAAATAGTCTGAACCTGTGCAGGGCGTTTGGTGTCATACAAGGGACAACCTCAATAGCCCTCTTTAGCTCCAGGTATTAGGAGTAGAACACCACGTTTGAATGCCATTGTTTTCCCATGTCGCTTGAATACTAGAGCGAGGTGAAATTCACAGATAAGGGTTCAGATGGCTGCATTTTAGGGAAGGTCACACTTTCTGGCATCTCCCAAGCTATGAATGCAATGAGGATCAACAACCAACTAAAATGGAACTCATAGCCATGATCCTGAGCTTCGCAGAAATCTTGGTCTAACTGGTTAACTAGGTACTTTTTCCAGTTCATATGTAGCCCTTCCATGCATTTTCCTGCGAGGTCAACAACAAACCCTGTGACCTGCATGGGTCTGTTCTTTCTTAATAGCTTACCAAAAATCAACTGGTAAGCAAGGTGCGATGCTCCATTCTAGATGGAGGCTACCTTGTAGCCTCACTTCCCCTTCTCCACATCATCGTAGGTATCTTTAATATTCTGCGCTAGGGTGCGATCTGCAACCTTTCTTGGGTAAAATTCTTGTGGGTCTGGTCCCTGCATGCTCAATTTGGTGATTAGATGGATTAGCATCGGGTCAATGGTGATGCATCTATCTAGCCACAAATAACCACCATGGAAGCTTGACAACAGGATCTTAACGCACACATTAACCTCCTGGTGCCTTCTAAAATGGGGTATCTTCATTATGTTTAGGATAGTGGACTACGCGAGGTCCATAGTCCATGGTTGGGGGAGTATCCTCGACTTCTTCCCCTTCATCCTAGGAAAATACCTATGGGGGGTGAGCATTCTAAATTTCTTGCGATCCCCTAGGTTGAAGTCGCTGATTTTTAGTGTCATGATCTTATCTGGCTAAGTCTTGCCTATGTGTATCCCCTTCAGGAGGTACACAGTAACCAAGGTGTAGTCGAATTCCCTGGGGACACTATCACGATTCATTGCGCCAGCCAGAGGTGGGATGTAGTCGGGCAGGATGGATGGGATTAACTTTGTATTCACGAAGTCATCGCGATGCTTGGTTCTTTTCTCTGCTGCAGCTCAGGATGGTCTAGATCTATGAGTAGTCGACGAGGAGGCTTGCACTCATCTCGTCAATGAAGCTTGAGCTCTGACGAACATTACCTTATCAACCATAAGGATGATTAAAACTTCTTCAATAGAATTTTCTATGATGCTGAGCTCATACAACATGCACGCTCGAGATTGGATAACTCAGGTCGATGAACAAATGCTCAATGTAGGT
>JASDQU010309103.1:77932-118822 GCA_032191745.1 Picea mariana
GTTTCTTTTTGTGCACCCCACCATCCTGTAGGTGTAGCCTTAAGTGTGATGTTGCGAGATAACAATATCTAGCTGTCTCATACTTCATCCTCATATCTCATTAGGAATTCTTCCAAGTCATTGATTCCATGGAAACTTGGAGGTTCTATGACTTTTGTCCCAACCCACCTTACTGTGAGATCTATTCGTGCACATATTTTGGTTGAGACCTCATGTAGGCATTGCTGCCAATTCTCCAAACCTGTTTCTGAGTCAGAATCACATGACATGATACTTCTCCAGCTAAGTACACCACCGACAGTTGGATTGATGTAATCTTCAGTGCACGTGGTGGTCCGGTACAGCTGGTTAATTTCTTCCAGATCTAGACATGTTGGTTCCACAAATATTTTATCTTCGAATGGATCTAGGGGTGTGATAACCCTATATTCTCCTGACTCAAATGTCATCTTCTTGGTATTCAGGTTGATTTTCTCCTAATTGTCAAATGCCCAATCCAATCCCAGTAATGTTGGATATGGTGTTGTGTCGTCGATGATTTTGATCACTTTGAAGTCTGCCTTAGTGCGCACTCCGTCCATATCTATTGTCACTCCTTTCAACCTCCCTATTGGAAGAACTCTGTGTTGGTTTTCTAGCTTCAGTTGGACTGGGGTGTAGCCTAAGGTAGGTTCTCCCATGAATTGCCATGTCTTTTTGGGTAATACATTCACTTTAGATCCCAGATCTAATATCACATCACCCATGTTAAAATATCTGATGTCGGCATTCAATCTAAACTCTCTGTTGGTTCTCTTTCTAGCATTGAGGTGGTTGAATATCCTCTTTTCTAACTTTCCCTCGAAGTTTTTGGTACATCTATCTAACATATTCTATAATACTATAACATATGATGGATCCTTAAATAATTGAATACAAGATTTCAAGAAAGTCTTAATACAACTTACTTGGTTTCCTGGGTGGAATTCACTGGTATGGTCTAATGCTCACGACATTTCATACATTGGGATGCCTTGGGTATCCTTCGCGGTAGATGTAGATGCAACATTCTATTTGAGAAATTCTTGTCTAGCCTCCTTGCAGGTCTCCTTCTCCTTTTCTGCATTAGATCGCTTGGGTGGCTTAGTATTTTTCTTAATCCACTGGTGTTGTACTAGTTCCTGTTTAGCCACATCATGTCCTATTTTAGCACCTTCGTGTGTCACTATGTTGATTTTCCTTCCATATTCTCTAGCTTCTGTAGAGATCCACTGTATGTTTTTAATTTTATGATTTAGTTTTTCCTATATCTTCCCCAACAATGTTGTGAAATCCTCTGTATCATGATCTATTGTGTGACAATACATGCATGCCCCAGGTGGTAGCGGACATTCTCTTGCATAGTGCTCTGGTTGTTGGCAGTTATGACACACTATTGGACCTCTTCCATGTCAAAATACTCCTCTTCCTTGTCCTCCTCCTATGTACCCAGTGCGATCTCTGCGCGTTGTATTGTCTTGAGGTACCTGATTATACTGTGCACAATTATACTATGACTACGCAGTGTTATACTGCGATTGCATGTTGTTATACTATTGTGGCACAGTATTATACTACAGTGGTTCCTGATTAAATTGAGATGCATCTTACCCTGTCATCATTTCAACTTGCACCCTATATGTGTCTGACGTCCTTTCCCTCATCAGGTCCATGGTTCTACAGTATTTGTCATCGTGCCCTACTGACTTGCAAAAAGTGCAGTATGCATTCTTTGGTATTTTTTGGTATTTTTTGCATCATAGGACAATGATATGGATCATGCCTATGTGTCTTCAAAATTTCACACCAAGGTCCTCTTGTTGGCAATGTATTTGGCATGCCTATTGCCATATACTATGTGAATGTTGGAAAATCATTATTATGGTGCCCCTTTGTTCTACATGTGGTACACCAAAAATCTTTGTGCTTGTCCTTGCCCTTATTCTGATTGAGTTTAAAGTTAATATTCTTCAGATCCTCCTTCAACTCTTCTATAGCTAGAGTTGTCTTGTGGTATTGATTCTCCTCCATTTGAAAGGCTTCCCGTAGAGCCTCTTCTTGAGATTGGAATTTATGTTGTCTGAGTGGGTATTTTAGGTGTGGTAATAGAGAATTCACAAACAAATGCCTATGTTTCATTTTAGTCATGGCATACCTCAATTTTCCTTTCAAACGTTTAAATCATTGGTCAATTTCCCAGACAGATTCTCCTAGTTTCTGTCAAATTTCTATCATCTTTTTCATGTATTGATCCTCTGAGCTCGATGTTTGGAACTCATTAATCAGTAAGTTCTTGATGTCTGTCAGTGTCCTTGTTGTACTCGATGCATTGTTTACGTCTAGACTCATGTACCAGTCTAGTGTGTGGTCTCTTAGCATGATATCTAGTTGCACAAGTTTAGTGTCTTCATCAATGATTTTTTTTGCTTCTCAGATCTTTGCACAAATAAACAAGTGTTTCTTAGGATCTTCTGTTGCCTCTCCTCGAAATTCTAGTAGTTGAATGGTGGGATCATGTCTTGCCATCCTGAATGTTGAACTACTACCTCCGCGTGGTGTAGATACTTGACTAATGCTTCCTGAACTATCTCCCTCAATTGTTTTTCCTTGTGTATATGTAATTCATGTTGTCTTCCTTCTCCCGAAATTCAGTTTTATAAACGGTGGTGTTCTTCTTGGTGTGTTAGTCACACATGGGTTTACGAGTTCCACACTAACATTAATATGGATAGGATTGTTGCCTTCTATTCCCACTCTTGGAGATCTTGTCTTGCTCTCATATGTTTCGCGCAGTATTTCCTCAATCTTCTCCACAACCTGGAGATCTTCTTCATCACTTGCCAAGCCTTCCCTCATGGCTACAACTCTCTTCTTAGTGTTCACCTTGTATTGGTAGGGTACCTCATTGCACGTCCTTCTAGCTATCACCATGGTCCACTTGATTTGGTCATCATCCATCATGATTGGGTCCAAGGCTTCCTCCTTCTTTCATTTATCCTCTTCTCCTTCCATTTCTCTTATTTTTGTCAGTGCTTCCCCCCTTCCCCCATGCATGCAAGGAAGTTTAGTTGTTTGACTCCATTGTCATTACACCTTTGTTATAGATTAATATCTTAATAGAAGTATACAACTATATAATATACCTTCCTTGAGGGCCATGTAGAAACTCTTGCTCTGCTGTGTTGTACGACTTCGCGGTATCTACTACAAATTTTGTTATAAAGCTCGCTACAATATTTTCAAGCCAAAAATCTACTACACGGGTGAATTTTTTATTCACCTGTTGTAACTGCACGATCTGAATTGGGTTCCACTCTAACTGTCGGATCCGATTTGTTGTGTGTTTTCTCTCAAACTCAATATCCATTCCTGCAATACGTGTGGAAAATCACAGAAAAATACTTCATGCTGATCAGTAAATACATATTTCTCAAGATATTTTTGTGGTGTTACTCTAGGGTTTTTGTTATCTTGCTATGCAAACTCTAGCTCCTTTGTTTTCAACCATCTCTCTATTTCCTTTTTTGTGGGTCTCCAGGGTATAAACATTCGCTTCTATATTTTCATTCTTTTTGACACTTCGGTCCCAGATCTGAAATTCTTTTAACATTTTTTCAATAGATCAAACATTCTTTTAATAGATCTTTAACAGATCAAACATTCTTTTGATATATCTTCAACAGATCTCATCCACTCAATCCTCTGTGGTTTTTCCCGGCAACATAACAATTTGTTGGTTGATTATATTGGTTATACCTTTAACTTGATTTGACCCAGGTTTAGATCTATTGGGGTGTCCAACAAAGCCTCTAAAACTATCGGCCCTCCTGGTAAACCATAAGGAAGCGCAACGCACAAAGTTCACTGTGCAGTCTCACCCGAGATAGTCTTAATGGGTGACTGCAATACTAGAGTACTTTCATTCCAAGACTGAATGGCGATCTATGACTTGCGTGCTGTGAATTCTATCTACTTATTAGAGCAACATACTGTCATTCTCATTCATGCATGTAACGAAATTAGACCCATTAGTTCATTCATACATCACTCTAACATCTACTTATTGAAAAAAAAAGAGACATAAACATTCAATCACATAACACAGGTGTTACAGTGGTTCACCCCCTCCTGGGCTATATCCAAAAAGATCTAGCTCTCAAGCTCTTTTATTATGGTAGTTCTAAAACTACAACACCTCTCGCTTTGCAACTCATCCTCAGTTGGGTTGAGATATATGAAGAGGAAGACTAGATCACACTAGGCTCCTCAGCATGTGATCTAACCCTCAATATCTACCCTTCTAACCCTATACATCTCAAGAGCTTACAAGATTGGATCAGATTACAGTAGTGTTACAGACTAGTTACTTGTTCTCACGCTAGTACCTCTCCATAAATCAGAACCTCCCTTAGACCTCCTAGGTATCTATTTATATGTATTTTTGTCTCATCATTCGTTACATTCTCTTACCAAAACCCTAACCTAGTTAGGTCTTCTTTTCTACTGGCCTTGTATGCTTTCCTCCTCTGCATGCACGTTTTCCTTTCGTCCACTGCTTTTCCTGTTGGTTGTCTTTCTTTCCCATATTATTGCATGAACGCCTCTCATGCCTCCCTACCAATTTTATTTCCTCCATGTCATGCCTTTTCCCCCAAAATGGGCCTCTACCCAACGCCCCCAAGGACCTGGAAGAGGCCAGGGAGGTGGGTTTGTAGGTGGATTCATAGGGGAGAAATGGAGGAAGAGGGTCGAGTCTATGTTACAATTGCAATGAACAAGGGAAGTTGGCCAGAGAATTCCCTCACCCAAGACAACCATGGTTCTCTTACTACATGAACAATGGCCATGCAACTGAAGACTGCTGAGAACTGATCGAGAAATGGGAAGATTAGGTTCGTCAATGAAGAGATAATATCATAAGCTCAGAATTGAAAAGGGGAATTGAGGGCCAACTACCTAAGATTAACATTGTTACTCATGGAGGATAAAAAACTGGGGCAAATGCTGACAGTAAGCCCAAGATTCAGAAAGTTGTTCCCAAAGATGAGAGGTATGACCCTGAAAAGAAAAAGTTATTTTTCAAAGATGCAATAGAAATATTTGAGACTATCCCCACTCTGGAGATAATAGAGAATCCTTATAAATTTTCATCTCATCCTAACCTTTCACAAGCCCCTACCTCACCACCAGCACCTAGAAACTTTGCAATTCCCAGGAGACATCTTGAGCAGCCTCAAAGTGTAGTCAATCTTGGGTTTCAAATATTCTTTGATATCCTAGGGGATGACCAAGTTACTGATAAGTTTTGCAACACCCTGTACCTAATATTGGGAAATGAGGGAACCCTAGAAGTCATAATAAGGACCAAACTCCCTACAAAGAATACCTAGAGAATACAATGAAGAAAGGTGCGAACAGGAAAATAATTTAGGCTAGAATCCCAACTAGATGAGTTTGAAATAAAAAATGTCATGCCAGATTTGGGATCTGATGTCAACATCCTACCCAAAAATACTTGGGAAGATTTGAGAAAACCTTCATTAGTATACTCCCCCATCCAATTGAGAATGGCAAACCAATACTACATTTTCCCAGTAGGAAGGATGGAAAATGTGGAACTAGATGTTGCGAGAGGTAAGACCACAACTGATTTTGAGGTAATTCAAATCATGGAAGATAAGGATCCCTACCCTTCTCTACCTGGGATTGATTTGGAATACAACAACTATGCTATCATTGATCTAAAGAGGGACACCATGACATTTGAAGCAAATGGGATAAAAGTAGTTCATCCCTTAGATCTAGGTTTAGGGCCTAGATACATTGAACCAGTGGACCATAACAGCAAGAATGAGACTAGACGACATAAATCATACTGCAAATGGATTGGTAAGTTGGAGAAGCATATAGTCTGTTGACAAGGATTCAAAAGCAACATTTGAAAGTTGGAAGTAAGTTTCATATGAGATATTCTCAAGGTGATACGCAATTGTCAGAACAAAAAGATGGATTGGAACCGAGGACATAGAACCCCCGACATATGATGGTACCTCATAGATACATAGTTTTCTTGCTAGCATGGAAGAGAAGATAGCGACAGATCAAAGGATATTTTTTCTTGACTTATCCTTGAAAGATACCCTTGCTAGATGGTGGGCCACCCATAAAGCCTCCATTATGGAGTGGGAGGATGCAAAAAAATCCATCTGATGTTGATTCCAAAGTATGGATTTGCCGAAAGGAGAGATGACTATATATCTTCAAGATGCACAACTGTTCGATGGGTGATCTAACCCTAGAGTGTTGATTGAACATTTCTTAGAGTAGTGGAGAGTCACGGAAGTACCCTCTCACCTATGGGTTCACGTATTTCTACACTCATTGGGGCCTACTCCAAAATCCTAGTATATACATGAGGAGGCCAGAAGACAAACCAACTGTTGGCAGACCTTACAAGAAAAAATTTCAAGGAATTCTCCTTTACAAGTAAGTTCCCTGAGCTTAACACAGTCCTTCAAAGAATCATGGAAATTCTTTTTATTAACATTTGTAAAAAGAGATCAAGTCTAGTTGTATGTGTTGACCATGTTCATTTTCTTTAGTCGAGTTTGAGTCTTGAAATTGATAAGATAACTATACCTTTTTCTAAAGTTGAGAAAGACCTGGAAAAACCTAATGACTTAGAAAAGCTTAGAAACTTAGACATTAAATAAAAAAAATGCAGTAGAGAGATTCAAGATACTATACCTAGTCACACATGTATCTCCTATAATGATTCACCCACTGAAGTTGTGGAAAGTTGATATAGGGAGTGCATATAATCCTAAGATAGCTTCTATAGGAGACTATTGGGATAAGAAAACTAGGAATGAAGTACATAACCTGTTGCAGAAGTATGAATTGTTTTTGAAAACGTTCTCATAACTGAAAGGTATAAAAGGAGCCATGGGAGAAATGAAAATCAAGTTGAAACCCAGCTCAAGACCTGTGAAGTACATACCATACCAACTTAATACAAGAATAAGAGAGAAGGTCAAGAAATAAGTGGAAAATATGCTTGCAGCAGGACTTATTTTCCCAATCGAAGAAGTAGAATGGATTATCCCCATAGTTATCCAGAGTAAGAAATGTACAGAAGAAATTTGGGTCTGTGTGGAGTACAGAAGTCTGAATTCTACGTGCATACATGATCCATTTCAAACATCATTCAATGACGAGGTGTTATATCATTTTTTGAGAAAATAATCTTATTTGTTTACAGATGGGTTCTTAGGATATCATCAAGTCAAAATCATAGAGGAAGACAAGAAGAAGAATACATTTATAACCGAATGGGGATCATTCGCATATAACGTAATTCCCTTTGGTTTGAAAAATGCCCCTACATTTATTTCTCAGATTGTGATAGAAGCATTTCGAGAGTTCATCCATAAGTTTGTAGAAGTCTATATGGATGATTGGACTATGTACAACCTATTGAAATATCATGTCATCTTACTGCGATTAATATTTGATAGATGTCGTGAAATGTTGATATCTCTGAATCTAAGGAAGTGTATTTTCTATGTACCTCATGGAAATCTGTTACGCCATATTGTATGAAGAGAATAACTCCTGGTAGACCCAGCTAAATTTGTAGTCACTATGAACATGTCGCCACCTACAAGTGCCAAATTGTTGTGGTCCACACTGGTACATACAAGATATTACCGCAGGTTCATTAGAAGATATGCCACTATCACTGCACCCCTTGAGAAATTGTTGAAAAAGTATGAAATGTTCCGATCGACACCAGAGTGTGACAAACGATTCAACATTCTCAAAGAAAAACTAAGTACTACACCTATCTTGATATTTCCCAATTTGGAAATTCAGTTCCATGTACATGTGGATGCATCCGGAATGACCCTGGGAGCCATTCAAGCGCAACCAAGGGAAGGAAATATGGACCACCCTATCTACTTTACAATCATAAAACTATCACAAGATGAGCACAACTACACAACCAATGAAAGGGAAGGTTTATCTATGATTTATGCATTACAAAACTTTAGACACTACTTGTTAGGCTCTCATTTCAATTTTTTTACTGACCATTCTGCATTGAAGTATCTCGTCAATAAACTAGTACTTGAGGGAAGAATTTGCAGGGGGCTACTACTTTTTCAAGAATTTTCATTTTAAATAATTTTCAAATGAGGAAGATGAAATGTAGGTCTAGATCACCTTTCCAAGTTGGAGTCAGGAGAAAGTGGTGGAAAAATGGATGATCAACTCCTGGATGTGGACCTGTTCTAGATTGAAGCCATCCTAGAGTATCTTGAAGACATTGATGTCTTCCTCGGTATAGGGACCTGCCCAAAAACTTACTCTACAACCCATAAGAGACATATGGTGGTTCGCGTAGTATACTATCAATTGATTTCCAGACAACTTTACAAATTGGGACTCGACAACATCCTTAGGAGATGTGTCTTGAACCATAAAAGGCAGGATATCACGTGGGAATGTCACAGTGGAGTTGTGGGAGGAAATGTTGGAGGTAAATCCACTGCACATAAGGTACTTCAAGTTGGATTATGGTGGGATACATTATTTAAAGATGCTAAGAAATATTTTAGATCTTGTGACCCCTACCAAAGAGTAGGAAATTCGTCATGCTGAGATGAATTATCCCTTCATCCAATCAAGGCACTTCAGGCATTTGAGAAGTGGGCAGTTGATTTTATTAGACCAATCAACCCCTAGATAAGCACTCAAAGACCAAATACATCATCACCATAATTGATTACCTCAGAAGATGGGCTAAAGAAGAGGAATTTCAAGACTTTTCTATAGGCACAGTTGCTACATTTATCTTCGATAACGTTATCACTCAGTTTGGATGTCCTAGAAATTTGACCAGTGATCAAGGTAGTCACTTTATTAGTATTAAAATCGCAACGTTGCAACATAATTTATTATACAACACCATAAGAGAAGTCCCTACCATCCAAAATCTAATGGTACAGTGGATGCATTCAATAAAATCCTGGAACGAGGACTAAAAAAAGTATGTTGCACAAATAGGGAGGACTGGGATGACAGAGTTCCAGCAGTCTTGTGGGCTTAGAGGACTACCACGAAGAAGCTACACAGGTATACCCCATTTCATTTGGTCTATGGGAAATAATTTGTTGTACCTACATAATTTATTACCCCTAGTCTCTATAAACCACATGATACACACATGACCGATGATGAATCAGTTGCACAGAGGATTACAGACTTGCAAGAACTCGAGGAAGCAAGATTTCTAGCAGATTTTCATCAGACAGTTGAGAAAGCTAGATAGAAATATTGGCATGACATGCATGATAATTCCAAAAGATTCATGCAAGGGGATAAGGTACTACTCTATGATAGTTGATATCATAAACATCTAGGCAAGTTGCACATGCATTGGTTGGGTCCATTCATAGTTGTGGAAGTCTGACACTCTGGTGCAGTCAAGCTAGAACAACTGGATGGTATCCTTTGTCCAGGATGGGTGAATGGTGCTTGCCTGAAACCATAAATTTCTCATGCTTGAGCCAAAGCACAGGTTCTCCAGCCCAAAGGAACATGTACAGTAGTTATATTTTCATTTATTGTAATTTCTTTAATTCAGTTAATAACGTCAGAGTGTGCATTGAATGTGCCACAACATATATTTTTTTAGTCTAAGCATTGCTTTTGCGGAGAAATACTTACTTAGCCATATAAGATCAAAATATCCACCATTACATTAAATGAAGTCATTAAATATGACAGAGACCCCCATTGTGGTCAGTGGGAGGGTGAATCTGAACTAGATCACAGCCTAGGTTTCACAGGCATCTGGTCCAGTCATATGTTTTATGATAGCCACTGTAACCCGTCAGAACTTTCCTTTAAACCATAGAGGTGTGATTTGTGTAGTGCCATCAATATCCCTACTGTGCTTCTCCATTGTTAAAAATTTAATCCCCTCTGCTCGACCACGTCCTTGTCAGTCCATTCATTAAAAGCCAAGATCACTAGATAGATCTTACCCTGTTATCCATCCTGTCAGACACCTAAGCCTAAGATTATGTTTATGGCCTAATGATGAGTGTATTTATGTGCGCTTATAGAGATTTCCGGTTATCCAGTTATAAGACCCCATGAATACATAGAGAGAATCATTGTTTGTTATTAGTTACCCTCTGATTTTGAATTTTCTGCAATCGTGCATATCCTAAGAGAATTTGTGTTCCCCTATCACAAAGCTGACCCCAACTCATCTAACTTATCAACACCTCATAGCTAGCATGTCTATAGAAACAGGAGGTCGAAGTTCATCTCCCAAAGAAACAATCCTAGATGATTTGTATGATCCTAATATCAACATCTTCAGGGATGTCAAGGGGAAGACAGAGTAAGTGAAACTTTTGGACCTTGATCTGATGGATCAAGTATTGTTTCCACAAATGAACATTTCCATGTTCTAGGACTTGGTACCGGATGCAATGGGAGGCATGTAGTTTGTCTCAAATATAGATTTCATGAAATTGTTCAACTCCACAATAATGCACCTCGGGGATCTACTGGTCTTTGGGACCAGTGGCGAGGTTGTGCGGTCCACAAAGTTTATGATAAGACAAGTGCACAACAGAAGCTTATCGCTTGACCAAATATATCCAATTCATGTGGAGGACATCCACCAACTCACTGGATTATCTCTCGAGGGTGAGGATGTGTCCAAAGGATTTCAAGGCCCGAGAAAGCACGGTAAGAAGAAAGGATAAGTTATCCTATACGGGAAGTTCCACACACACAGAGGTGGGCAAACAACAAATATTGACCTAATCATTCCGGAGAGAGTTTGGACAACTTGCTATGTAATTGCGTGCAAGGTCATGTGTTCCTACTACAAGGGTGAATGCACCTTAGATGTTCTTTCAGTAGCCTGCTTATTCAAAAATGGAGTTGCATTCAACTAGTGCAGCTACCTACTAGAGGAAATCATGGTCGCTTGTGAGGAATCTCAGGAGAAAGGCATAAATTTCACATATGGATACCTACTAGTAGCATTTTCAATGTGGAAATGTAAGCCACCCATGGGAAGACATTAACATTGACAGAAAAAGGTCGCTTGGGAAATGTTTGAGCCATGGAATGTAAGGCTGGATCAAGAAAACATGGAGTTCAACAACGATATATTTGAAAAATGGTATACTCAGTTAATCGATGCAACTTAGAGATTGTGCATACCATAGGAGTTGTTGAACCTCAATACCTAGAACATAGCCTTTAGCCTGAATTGCCACAATACCCTTGTCTGGCTGAGGCATGTGAAGCCCAAATACTTCCACTCCAGGTTTCTCCCCTTCTACCTCGATGAGGAAGCATTTGATAAATAAGTCATGTCGTGGACTGGCGTCAAGCACAATCCATGCAAATCTGGCATGCACTGCCTCTTTCCTACAGATCTCCTGAAGAAAAAGGGGCAGGAAGAAGGAGTAGGGCCAAATTCCATCCCAACAGAGAAGAAACAAAAGGTCCAGATGTTGATAGACTCAAAATATGAAGAGGATGTGGAACCTTTGGAGTGCAAGAAGAGGAAATTGCCTATGTTTCTGCAACTCCCAAACCAAGTCGTGCTATCATAAAAATATTTCAATGACATTCTAATTCTTTCTTTCATAAGATACCCTTAGTCAAGAAACCATGAATAGGGATTTCCCCTGCGAAGATTTTGAACCCACATCCAATATCCTTGGCTATACCTTGTACTAGAGAAACTACTCAAGTTACTCAGACTATCATTAACATCACAGATGATCCTGAGCTAGACACCACCGCATACACAACCATCATCACTGAGAAACCTCCATCGCCCCTATAAGCCCCATCGCCACCGCAAGACACAACCATTCAATCCCAACCCAATTTTCTTGAGCCCATGTAGTTGGATATTCCAAACCCACCTAAATATGTACTAGAATGCACTACCCTAACCCATAAAGGCTTGAGCCAGTCAGTCACTCCATCGGTACCCATTTTGGGAACTATTCCTTCGATGAAGAGTCAAATTGTTCCAATACCGCAAGTTCCAGGAACCAAGAGTCCCCTCTCAACAATCAATGTTGATATTCCCATCAACAAAAGTGAAACTCCAGAAGTTTCATTACAGAAAGAGGCAAGAGCATGAATGGTTCAGAAGGAACCCAAAAGTATATCGGGGTAAAGAACAACATCCTTGAAAGAACAGTTGGAGCTAGTATTCCAAGATCCACAGCGATGCACAGAACTGTTGCAGCGTTTCCTAGAAAAGGCTGAATTTTTCCCTCTACTCACAACAACTTTGAAGGTTAGACTTGCACATCAACTACAAGGTCCATCCCCAGGGAAAGAAGAGGTGGAGACACCATCCAGACATTTGATGGCCAGTGGAATTCCACTACAATTCTGAGTACCCCTAGATTTCTCTTCTTCATCGGGCGAGCTCGCTCAGTTAACAACAACGTAGCTAGTAGGAATCATCAGAGCCTTGACTGAAAAATTGGAGTAGAGGATCTAGTAGGCCAAATGAGAAGTCAAATTATAGAAACAAGATGGACTCCTTGTGAAAGAACAACAAACGTAGGAAGATTACTCAAAGGTTTAGGTAGAACAGAAGGTGGAAAAGGAAAATGAAAAAATATCATAGGCCTGGACAATGGTTAGCAAGGCAGTGCCTCAGCTGCCAGAATCCAACACAACAAGTGAGCATGTGGAGAAGATAAAATTAATTCATGTATCCTAGTCAAAACTGGTAGAAAGAGAAGAAAATATTGAGGCACGACTACGAGATAGTAAGAAAAAAGTTGAACTGCAACCCAGGAAGCCACAAGAGAAAATGGAGAAAATTGTCTTGGAAGGAAACAACACAAAAGGAACCTTGCAAAAATGGACTGCAGAATGCACAAAGATCTTCAGTGAGGTTATCAATTGGATGGGAATCATTTCAAGGCACAACCAAACATTGGAGGACTTTCATGTGAAGATGAAATCGTTCAATGAAGAAGCAGCCAACACACCGTATATGCTGGAATAGGAAGAGAAATTTGACAAAATCCAACAGGCGGACAATGACCTCAATGCACTATATGAAGCCCAAAATGTGGCTAAGAAGTAACTTCGAGAATTTTGACGTGTATTCAAGACAACATATCTACATATGCATCAAGTGGTTGCCACAACTGACTCGGAATGGAACTATTTAGTTGTGTCAAATCCAAAAGAGTGCATCACAGATTCCACTCAACATGTTTTGGTTATTTTCCAAAATCTCCTTTCAATTTTATCTTTGGGAAAGATATTTCTATTGATGGTCAATATGACATTGATAGAGCAAAGAATTTCATTACAAAAATTTAGTTAGTGCATCAAATGGTACAAGAACAGTTGGAAAAGAGCCAAGCCAAGTACAAGACAAGACATGACAAGCATCGTGTTGATCATAGTTTCCAATATGGAGATGAAGTTTGTATTTACATTAGCAAAGAGAGGCTTAAAGGAGAAGGTAAAAAACTAAAACCAATTAGATATGGACCTTACAAGATTATTGAAATGATTGGTAACAATTCCTTCCATTCAGATTTTCCTCCTTATATGCAAATGTATGCAATTGTCAATGTTGAGAATTTGAGATTGTATGAACCTCCTTTGATTGGTGATCAAGGAGAGCATGTTCAGATTCCTTCTATAAATGATTTCTCACCAGAATATCTTTCATAATTGCATGAAGATACAATCCTTAATAGGAGGATGAGAACTTCAAAATGAGGGAATGTTGAATACCTTCGAGTTGGTCTTAAAGGAAAAAATCCAAGCAAGGCCAAATGGATTGAGGTTTGAAAGGTGAGGGAACCGCACCCTCATCTTCAGATAGACTGAAAGTAGTCTTTTGGAGGTCCAAAATATTCCCAATGGGGAGAAGTGATCCAAATGATCAAAATATCCTCAAAAATCAAAGTGCTCGGAATTGCTTCAAAAAGGACTCGTGCATAGAATTCATCCTCACAATCCCAAAGTAACTTGAATGGGTTCAAAGGGACGTCATATGTGGGAAATATATCATTCTGTCCACTTTTCAAAACATGCAAAATTTTGTTGTTCATATAGTGATGATGTAGTAGGGTCATACTGCTGACGTGGTAGGGTCATACTGCTCACATGACAGGGCCATATTGGTGATGTGGCAGGTGATCGTACTGACACATGGTAGGTGACCATACTGACACGTGGAAAGTGGTGACATGGCAGAGGCTAACGTGGCAAGTGATTGGTGCATGAAGTGGAACTTTCTAGGTTCGACATGTGTCATGGTGATGGACCAATGGTATGGTGCCACATGGTGCAGAAATGGGCTGCCATGTGGAACCCCTCCATAGTATAAAAGTTTGGAGACTGTGAGGGTCTAACCCAGACCTCTGATAAAGTGGCAACATGTTGGCATAGGACGAGCTACCAACCTGCCTTCAATGTAGTTCTTACCCCTAATGTTTAATACTTTAATTTATTTTTTCACAAAAGTTTGGTTGGGTGGAGACCGGGACGGGGCTTAGCCCCATCCCTTGGACTTACCACGTACAACATGACCATAGCACTACCATCAATACACAATGTTTTAACAACCAAAGGGTTTCCACTTGTTGCAGGATCCAAAGGTCTCCATGGGTGCGCGTTCCAAGAGGTTTCAAACGGATCTAGACTTGGCACTAGGGCATGGCCACATGGCTACCATGTGACCAGGACCTCCACTGAGAAAGGCACTATGCCTCTAATGGTGTGAAAAAATGCCACTTTTTGTGATATGTGTGTGCATGCTGAGTTTTTGGCATGGAAAACACACAAAGGCTAGGTTCATTCATTCTGGTTGTGTTTTGGTGAGCAGAGACAAAAAAGAATTGGGACAAACTTCCAGGGAGTGATTCCAACTCAGGTTTTGGACAAAATAGGTGCAATAAGATCCCAGCTAGGGTTTTTTGGATGTTCTAGAGCCATTGAAGCCATATATTTCTCATTCTGAGCATTGTAAAGAACTTATTTTGACACTTTAAGAATTAATGAAAATGATCCATTGGAAGATGAACTAGGAGATGTAGCCCAAGAGAGGGGTGAACTCCTTTATTATTTTGTTGTGTTAATGTGTTTATTTTTATGGATGTTTATGACTATTTATGTTACTCATGATTAAGTAAAAAATCATTAATTTTTGTGTGTTTGTAACTTGATCCTATTAACCAAGAACATACAAATTACACTTGCAATTTTAAAGAGACTCGGGCCTTTTCATTTCCAGATCACGTAAGCAGTGCATGACCGAATATACTTGTTGACATCCTGTCGAAGTTTTGGCCAGTAGAAATGTCGTTGTAACACTACCACTATATTTTCCATGTCGAAGTGTCCTGCCACCCAACTGTAGTGAGCTTCCCAAATCAGCTTTGCTCGCTCACTTGATGGAATGCATATATGGCCTAGATTGCACAACATCTCATCCTAAAGATGGAAATTGGTGATAGTTGTGTTTTCGCCCAACATATGGTAGGTGTTGGCAAAGTCAGGATCTATCTCATAGAGTTTGGGCCATCTGGAGGTCTCATGGCCGCAAGAATCAAGCACTATGGTGAGTGCCATGACTGGAGGTCGACTGAGGAAATCATCGAATTGATTGGTACTTCATGTTTTATACTTGATGTTGAGGTGGAACTGGTGAAAATATGTGGACCACTTCTGATGGTGGCCATTCTACAATTTTCCTTGTGTTAGCATAAACTGCAATGACTTATGATCTGTGTGGATGATTGTCTCCTTCCCGAGAATGTAATGCCTCCATTGGCGGCAAGATTGCACAATGGAGTACATTTCTTTTTCATAAGTAAGGTACTTACAGATGGCATATGATATTTTATCACTATGATAGGCCATGTGTTGGTTGTCCTAAGTGATCATTGCACCCACAGAATATTCTGAAGCATCTATCTTGATCTCAAAAGACTGTTGCAAGTTGGGTAATGAAAGCATTGGGGCGGAACACAAGTGCTTCTTCAAATCATCGAACAATTTCTGTTGGGACAAGCCCCACACAAAGTTTTCCTTACCACCACCTCTGGTTATTTGGATGAGTTCCCATGCAATATGGGAGAATCCCAACACAAACCTATGATAGAAATTGGCAAGGCCTAAGAATCTCTGAAGCTTAGTGAGCGTGGTTGGGGTTGACCAGTCACGGATGACTTGGATATTGGATGGATCCACATGCACAACATGTGCATCAACAATGTAACCTAGGTAATGGACTCTATACATGCCAAAGGATAATTTTTCCAAGTTGGCATATAGCTTGTGTTGTTGTAGAGTGTGCAGAACCTGTTAAATGTGTTGCAAGTGTTCCTCCCAAGTCTTGTTGTAGATGAGGATGTCATTCAAGTACACCACTACAAAATAATTGGTGAAAGGCCGCAAGATATCATCCATCAGCTTCATGAAAGTTGTTGGGGAATTTTTCAAACCAAAGGGCATGACCAACCATTCAAAAATACCTTCTTTTGAATTGAAGTAAGTCTTCCATACATATGTCTTTTCTATTGGGACATGATGGTAGAAAGACATCAAATCAATATTACTGAAGTATTTGGATGCCTTGAGTTGATCAAGGAGATCATTGATTGAGGGAATCAGGTATCGGTTCCTGACTATGATTTCATTTAGGGCTCAATAATCAATGCATATTCACCAGGTCCCATCTTTCTTCTACACAAGAATGATCGTCATGCCACAATTCAATAGATGGGTTGGATGTGCCCCTTGTGGAGTAGTTCTTGGATTTGATGATTGATCTCCTCATTTTTTGATAGAGAGTGATGATAGACTAGTTCATTGGGTAGTGATGCATCGAGGGGCATATCGATGGAATTCCTGACCTGACAGTGCATAGGTACCCCAGTAGCTGAGGAGAACATGTCTTTGTATTCTTCCATGACCTTGTCCACTTGCCTCTGCTGCGTGGAGAGGTCATACATGGAGGCCATGGATGTGGCTGCAATATTTTGCTCACTCTGAGAGAGAATTACAAAGAAGAAAAACTTCCTGGTCTGATAGATGACCTTCCTCCATTGCTTGGAAGAGATCAAGGAAATGGCACTAAGTGGGACTACCTCGGGTATCCTGTACAATTTCCTGTTCAAAGTAATAATAACACTAGTCCTAGACTCATATACAACATGAAATTTCCATAAATAAGGTTGGACCAATAGAACATCACAAACTTCAAGGGGAGAAACATCACACAATACCTCATCTTTGAAAGGCTTTATGCCATAAGACAAGCGACACTGTTGGCTGACGCGAAGATCGATCCCTTGGAGGATCCATACAATGGTGTTGGGCCCTTTTTTTTTTGAATAGAAGTTGTGCACAACACATTGTAGCTTCATTTTGGTTAACATAAGTTTCGCAAGCTATTGAGGAGTTGGATAGCGAACTAAGGAAAGAAACAAAAAGAGGTTGGAAGGACATCACAACATCAATATTGAGGAAATAAGTTGCAACAAGATCAATAATAAGAGAGAACTCTCAGGTTCTCAACTAGAAAAGATATAGATCTGATTATATATAAGAGACTGATAGGATTGTAAAAGGGTTGTTGGGTTGTAGTGTTTTTATTGTTTTCTAGGCTTGTTAGTTCGGAATTATGGATGTTATCGATGTTTTCATTGTTGTTGTTGTTGTTGTGATGAGAGTCACTATTGTAATGGTCTATACTGTTATTATCACTAAGTTTTAGAGATATTGGTAAGAACCAGACTATCAATGTATTGGAGTTTTGTATTAGTCTAGATGTAAAGGAGCAAGAGACTACAATATTGTCTCCTATTTGATGAAGAACATCCTCTAAGTACTTGTGTATGAGGATCGATCTGTGAGAAGAACCTGATGTGTTAATATAATTGGAGGCCTAAATTTTGAATATATATATCCTATGTATTTAGTTGTAATTCATGAATGGAATGTTGTTCCATATTATTTTTATGTCTGATATACCTAAATGCTTCTTTATGAATGGAAATGCAACTTTGTTTCTTTATTACCAGTTAGGAATTTCTCAGAACTATTACAGGTTTAATCTATATTGTGCAAGATTACAATGAAACTTTATAATTCAGGGGTTTGTCTAAGTATTCAACTTACCCTTCCCTCTCTTTCTTGTCTCGGTTGCACTTTGGGTGAGAATTATTCACTCCCAGAAAGATGAAAATGCCAACGCTCTAGACTACTTCGGTACCTTTTGTTGGGAACCTCAAAAGGACCATGGTCTAAACAATTTTACGCCAAGAGATGGTGTAGGGTTGTGGGTGCCATGTTGTTGGCAGGGGTAGCCACTTGATGAAATCTGCTAATATGAGGTTCTCCTACCTACCACTATCAACGATGAAGTGTAGCATAATTCCTTTCACCCACATATGTGAATTAAAGAGGCACTCACCTTCCTTTGGCTCATCAAATTCAGTGAGTTGGATGTTGGTGGTAGCAACAATGGCATTGGGTTCCACGTCAATCATTTGTCTCCCCTTTTATAGTTCTGACTCATATTCAGAACCCGCATTTGATTAAGAGGATTTTATCTCTACCACCAATAACTTCTTTGAGTGGCAATCAACAACGTTATGCCAGGGGATCTTATGGAAGATGCACCACTTCTCATTATCTTTCTTCATCTTTCCGTTGTCCTTCTTTCCTTGCGGCTTCGAATGATTGTCCTAAGGTTATCCATAGTTTCTATGTATTTGTTTCTATGTGTTGGGGCTACACTTGCCCTGCTTCTGCTGTGAGAGGTTCCCAGGCTCAAACTGCCACATCTTTTGTTTAAGATTCTGCTCAATTTTTTCGGCATATCGATAGGTCGTGCCTAAGGAAGAGATGTACAAAATCTCCATTCCATCATGGATGTATATATGTAGACAACCACGATACTTGAGCACCATATTTCACTCAGAATGTTTGATACCCAACTTGGTGCACAAGGTATGGAAGATATTTGTGAACTCTGGCACTGCTTGGTCCCTTTCCTGCCGCATTGTGGTCCATTTTGTATATAGGTCATTATAACATCCAATGGGGTATTATTGTTCCTTAATATAATCCTTAAGGGATTCCCAGTTAAGTGCGACTATAAATAATGATGTTTCATATGTTTCCTTTTTCTCACAAAAATTCTCCCATGAATCTTTGACATGGGGAACGACTTTGAGGAGCAAAAAAGTAATATGTTCTCTATTTGAAAAGTTATGGATAGAAAAATGCCCTTCTAGCATATTCAACCATTTGTCTATAGTATCTGCATCTATCTGACCTTCAAATATAGGAATATCAAATTTTATTTGTACCTTGAAGGGGACAGTGCCTCCACCCGTAGATGTGTCATTTGTCAGTAGTTGTCAAAGGATTTGTGCAAAGTTGTCCATCATATTGTTCCTTTGTCGCTTGAGGGATTCCTCAAGCAACATTTTGAAAGGATATCTTGTCCCGTCGTCGTTATTTTCATCCACCATGGAAGGTTTCTTGGGAATGTGAGAGAATTTTTCCTCAAGAGAAACAAGCTTGAGACCCAACTCTCTATACCCTGACCTCATCAGGGACATGCACTAAAAAACAACAAGGAGCAGACCGCTCTGATACCATTGATCCAAATTTATGAGAAAAATAAAAAAAAACATAGATTTATAATACTAACATAGGGACACGGTGACTAACAACAGATATACAGTAAAACGAGACTTCTATTAAATAAGAAATATGTTGAAACTATAAAATGCAGACTGAAACAAGCTTGCTAGAATTGTGGCAGCTTGTTTCTAAGAAGAAATTTGACGGCTATGCACATTCGCAAGAAGATGAGTAAAATGAGGATATCAAGGAATTTTTACAATAAACATGAAAACCAAGACCCTATACATCCAAAAACCTAACCCTAGGAGATGAAGCACAAAAATTCATGGGGCCCCTGTTGGGGTAAGTTAGTACATCAACTTCTCAGGGTCGTAACTTCTTCATACGATCTTCGTTTAGGGTGCACAATAGCTTGTTAGAAAGGTATTGATGAGGAGATTCATTTAAAGGGGTAAATAAGAACCTTTGGTTATCATTGAGATGATTTATCATGAAAAAGTGTTGTTTAGGCCCTCAACATGGCCCCAAAAGTTAAGAAACCGAAAAACTACTAAAAATAGTAAGTTGTCAAAGAATTGTTTTGAGCCAGTTGGGAAAGGTGGTTGGCCACTAAGATCCTCTTAGATCACCATCAGAGGAGGTTCATTTCAGCTAGAAGGATTATTTTATGAATCTATTCCATTCGATGATCATGAACCTCCTGGACCTCCCAATGCTCGGAACCGCTGGCAAAGTTGTGCGATGCACTAAGTTCCTGATCAACAGGATGCATGATAGAAGTTTATGGATTGACAGGAGATACCCCATTCATGCTGAAGATATTCACCATATTACAAGATTATCTGTGGAGGGTGAGGATGTCTCCAAAGAATTTCAAGGATCGAGTAAGCATGGAAAGTGAAAGGGTGAGATTATCTTGTATGAGCGCTTCCACACATAGAGGGGGGGTAACACAACAAAGATTGAATCAATCCTCCTTGAGATAGTCGGAATGGATTACTACGTGATTGATAACAATTTCATGCACTCCTACTACAAGGGTGAATGCACACTTGTTTCCCTATCAGTGGCTGACTTCTAAATAAATGGTGCATTGTTCAATTGGTGTAGATACCTATTGGAAGAACTCCTTTTCTATTGTGAGGAAGTTAAAGAGAAGGGATGCACCTTTACATATAGATATTTGTTTTTGGCCTATGCAATGCTAAAGTGGAGGCCACCCATGGGAAGATAGTTAGCACCTGCCGACAAAGGTCACCTTGCAAAGATATTTGAACCTTGGCATGCAAGGTCAGACTCAGAAAATATGGATTTCAACAACGTTTCGTTCCTAAAATGGTATAATCAGTTGATTGATACCAGCCAAAGGATGCATATACCCCAAGAGTTGTTGAATTTTCATACAAGGAACATCTCTTTTTCTATGAATCAACATTACACATTCATCTAGCTTAGGAATGCAAAGCCTTCGAAATTTTATACAAATCCTATACCATTCTATTTGGATGAGGAAATACTGGACAAGGAGATCCTTTCTTGGCCAAGAATTAAATGGACCCTGCACAAGTCGGGCATGCATTACTCATTGCCACTAGAATGGTTAAATAAGAAGAGTTCAATAGAAGAGGAAGGTTCGATCTTAGGAAAGGTAAATAATCTACATAAGTCACCAATGGCCTCAGACTCCAAGGAAGAATATGAATACCAGCTGCAGTGGACAAAGAGACCTTTTTCAGAATGCCCCAAACTTCTAGACGAGGCAATATTCTCAGGTAAAGCCACTAACAAAATTTTATTTTTCTCCTTTATATAGGAGGTTCTGGCCAAGAATCCCAGAACCAGTGTGTCTTCAACAATCATCCCAGCTAAAATCATCAACCCTTAGCCTATATCGACTGTGTTGCATTACACCAGAGAAACCACTTGGGAATCCCAGAATATTATCCATATTATCAATGACCCTAAGTCTAACCCTATCATACCTTCCACCATAGTCACTAAGAAAGAACCATAGTCACTGAGCAAGAACCATCGCCACCCATTATGGATAGAATAGTCCCACTACCGCCGAATTCCCTAGACCCCATGCAACTTGATATTTCATAAATGTTTACCTCTCAGGAAATCCAACTGTTGGCACAGGGGAAGACCCAGGGTTCAACGCTCAAGAGTGCACCCAACAAACCCTAACTACCGGCCCTTTCGGAAACACCTATGAAGTAGATGAAGTCTCACCTGAGTTAGAGGCAGGGGTGGTTGCAGGACTCAGATGTCTGCAACCATAGCTGGGACACAGATCTGCGATTATATCACTTAGCAATTACCTAGCATAGATTATCCATCAATATTCAACCCTTATGATACTTCGTAGATAGCACAGAGCATCACAGTATGTACTTAGATATAAGATAATTCAACACTTAGCAACAACAAGATAGATTAGATTCAGCAGATCAAGCACTAAGCATCTTATGTATTAGATCTAACATTCATTCATATCTCATAAGCACAAAGCATAACTAGATCTATCTAAACACATCAAAGCATTCAGCAAGGGAAGAGACAAACACATCAGGTCGAGGCACAAAGCACAACACATAGAGTTATCATGGTTCACCCCCACCCTGGGGCTACATCCACAAAGTCTTCTTCTTTATTATCTCGGTCAAGCAGTTACAACATAGAGCTTCAACAATCCTTACTTCGCACAGGACAGAATATCTGTGCAGCTCGCTAGATCCTTCTTCCTTACACTTCAGCACAAAATCATTCACAACCTCTTACAACAACTTGCACTTAGCCTGCAAGCTTCTTACAATCATGCATAGAGCACCTACAATCCACATCTGATCACACAGATCTAGTTACTAGCACTAAACCATCGGCTATACATCACATAGATGTACTAATGTTATTTACTTACATTGTCTAAGTATCTATTTATAGATTAAAAAAATGGGCCTAAGTGTGGGTAAACCCATGGGTCGATAGCCCTTTCCCATTACATTAACCCAAAACCCTTAAGGGGCCAAAAAAAAGGTCTAGCTTCCCCAATTTTGGCTTCGCGTTGCGCTCCATCTTTGACAAGTTGTCAAAGTCCCAAAAATCGTCAAATATGACCAAGTGTTCTTCAAAAATTGGTCAAGGTCCAACATGCCCCCAACACTCACCTGTGACTCGTCCCGAGTCACTCTGGTCTGATCAATTCCACCTCAAATTCCTCGATATTGGCTCGAGCTACTTCGACCTGCTGCAGTGCGACAACCTCTTTCTCAATGAACTCTTCGATCACTGCATCGTTTAGTGGCCCTTCCAGGCGTCATTCCGCAGTGATGACAACCTTTTAAAGCTCAATTTCTTGGCTTTCAACTTCAATGAAAAGTTGGCATGACTTTTCTTATATTGGTTGAATTCATTGGGAGACTTCCATCACTTTACTTTGCAATGTGTGTACCTGTTTTTGGGTGGTGCATTGTTCTGCAAACCTATTCATTCTTTCGACTGGGTTTAATACCTTCAGTTGTGCCTGTAGTGTGTCTACGTGTTGCTTTGCTTCTTGGAGTTGTGCCTCCAATGCCTACAACTCTAGATTCTCTGTGAGGTTCTCATAAGTCTGGGTGCTTCTAGCACTTAGCTGCTTGTATTCCAAGGCAAAGGTTTTTAGTCGGCCAACTGCACTACGGGCATTTTCCTCCCTTAGATCTCTTATTTCTTGAGGAGTCTCAGGCATGGTACGAAGTTCCAGATCTGCAATGCACTGCTGAAATTGTTGGATTACTTCTTCAATTTGTGTCACCTGTTGTGGAACATGTTCTTCAATCTTTACTTCTATGACCGTCATTGAAGTTCTTTGTGAACCCTTTCCTATACTTCAAGTTTCTCTGCTAGCAATTGGTCCTTACTCTGTTGTAACTGTGCTTTTTCCTCATCCCACTTCACTTTCAAGGCAATCTTTTCCCATTTTGGCTTTACTCTATTTTTATAGAAGTGCACTCTGTACTTGCATCAAAGCTTGGGTGGCTTGTGCTGTGTCTTCCTGAGCTAGTCGAAGGCGAGCTTCAACTTTATCAGCGATCTGGTGTAATTGGGTGGGCTCATCATCTATTCCCGATGTTTCAACTATCAAGGGCATAGTAGAAAATACTCGTCTGGACTGGAGTGCCTGCTGCACTTCTTTAAGTTCACCCTTGATTCGGATAAATATCTCTTCCTGCTTCGCTTCTTGTCTTTTCGTGATTTCTAGTGAAGCATCATTCAGTGAAACAGTTAAGAAGTCGAAGTCATCTGGTGTGAGGGTAGTCTTAAACATATTCTGGGTGGCCTTAGCTTTCTTTCAGGATGAGGGATTTGGTGGGGTAGTCTTCCTTTTCTTGGAGGGATCCTCCTCCTTTCTAGGTAGAGTAACCTCGCCTTTGTTTTTCTTAACTTTTGTCCCTCCTAGTTCTTCACCATCACCTCCCTGTGCAGGTGAGATCAAGGTGGTCTTCGTGGATGTGATACAGACATCTTGAAATTCATCATCCTTATTAGTCTTACTTGTTCTAGGTGTACTCGACATAGCTTCAGGGATTTCCACGTCGAACATTTCTACGGGTTCTACTGGAACAAGGAGGTCCGCTGACCATTCCTTGGTAATCTGCTCCAACTCTTCTTCTGTCAACTTGTAGTACGATTGGGGATGTTGTTTAAGTTCATCAGCACGTGATGTGATATAGATGAAGTGGAGATCCACGCTGAACTTTATCAAAGGTCTAAACCTATGAACTGTGTTTGGGGTGATGCACGGTGTATACTGGATTGCATTCTTCAATTGGTTGTAATAGGTGTGGAAGACGACATTGGACTGCCATTTCTTGTTCATGTCATTGGAGTACCACAACATACAGAACTTCACAGCCAGTGGTTCGAAGGGTTTGATCTCCAAAAACGTGGCACCTTCTGTAAGCTCCCAGGTGATGAAAGCGATTAGTATGGGCAACCAACTAAAGTGTAACTCATACCCTTGGTATTGAAATTTTCTGCAATCAAGCTCTAGTTGGTTTACAAGATACTGCACCTAGTTCATCTGTAGTCCCTCAGCACACTTCCCTGCGAGGTCAACTACAAATATAGTCACTTTTGTTGGTCTGTTCTTGCGAACTATCTTTCCTGTGATCAGTTGACAGGAAAGGCACACTATGCCACTCTGGATAGAGGCTACCTTGTAGCCTCATGTGCCTTTCTCAACATATCCATAAGTTTCTTTTATCCTCTACGCTAGTGCTCGGTCTGAGGTCTTTCTTGGGTAAAACTCCTGTGGGTCAGGGCCTTTCATACTAAGTCCTGTGATCTAATTGATCAAGGTTGGATCCACAGTGATGTGGCAGTCCAGCCATAAGTATCCTCAATGGTAGCAGGATAGCAGCAACTTGATGCATGCGTTGACTTCCTAGTGTCTGTCGAAGAGTGGGATATTCATTACATTAAGCAGTGTGGATTGTGCAAGGTTATGGGTCCATGAATCTAGGAAAATATTAGAATTATTTCCTTTGGTCTTGGTTAAGTACTTATGCGGAGCTAACATGCTATAAGCTTTATGATCTCCAAGGTTAAAATCACTAAATTTCAGTGCTGCGAGCTTTTCCTAGTCAGCATGGACTACGCACACCCCTTTTGGAAGGTACGCAGTGATCAAAGTGTACTCAAAGTCTCAAGGTACACTTTCATGGTTGATGGCATCGCTTAGAGGTGGTAAGTAAGTAGGTAGAATGCCTGGGATAAGCTTGGCATTTGTGATGTCATCCTTGTGCTTAGTTCTTCTTTCTGCATCGGCTCGATATGTTCCTACTCGAGAAGTCGATGGGTAGGCCTGTACTCCTGTTGTTGATGATTCTTAGATTCCTATAGACATTATTCTTTTCGACATGACTCTCTTAGTCATTAAGTCAATCAAAAACTTCTTCAACTACTTTCTCAGCAACGCTGAGCTCGTTTGACATACAATCTTGGGTCGACTAGCTCAGGTGTGAAAATGAATTCAGAGACTACAATGAATGGTATGGGAACAAGGCGATGATCACAAGGTGAAGTAATCTCAATTTTCGGGCTCAAATTATCACTTAGCAAAAAGTATTCTCGGTGCGTGGCGCGACGGACTAAGTAGGGAAACTTAGCAATGGTCTGCTTACAGTGGGTATGAGGCTGCAATAACTGATGTTTTGTCCATTATAGAATGGTCTAGTGGCGAGCCGTAAATGTGTTATGACTCGTTCGGAGTGGCAGTCGAATGATTATATTGGCTTCCAATGACTATATTGCTTCGCCTCGGCGAAGTGCCATATGTCGTTGTTCTGATATCCCGACGAAGCTTGATTCCTGTGATTTTTCCTTCTGCGAAGTTTCCTCTGGAATCTTTTGTAAATTTTAGATATTGGCTTTCTTCTTTCTTAGCTTCCTATCCTTCTTCCCAGTGAGCTTCATCTCGGTTATCCTTTTTCCATTCTGATTCTTATCTTCTCTTGTCATAGACACTTCGCGATGTTGATATTCTTTCTTCAGATCCAAGGGTAATACTCCTTCATCATACAGATTAGGTATTTTGGTCTTCTGTGGTTCCTCTAATTCTCTTATAGCTTTGATATCCAAGTGCCTAGTGTTCAATAGCTTAGGTCTGTCCTCTTGTTATTCCATCAAGTAGGAGATCCTTTTAGTCATAAATTCCATGAGTTCTTGCTTCTTCTATTCTAGGGCTTCCTTTTCTTATTTTCTCTAGATTTGGTCTTTTTCAATCCAGATCTTGCCTAACAAAGCTGTAAATGGTGCATGGTCCTCAATAAATTTAATAACTTTGAATTCTTCCTCTGTTGAAGCTCCATGGGTACTCATAACTATCTGGGTAATCCTGTCACATAGGGTTACCATTTTTCCTTTAAATAATCCTATGGTTCCCAGTGAAGGAACCATAGCAGGCCTTCCTAGGGTTTACCAAGTAATTTCTATCATAATTTTCATATGTGTTCCCTCATCCAGAGAACAGCCAATGTCGAACTCTCCTATTCTTACTTCGATTTTCTCCTTTTCTTTGAAGATCTCTGACAAACTGGCATCTTTATGTTCATCCAGGGTTTCTTTTATTTTCAGTAACATAATCTCTAATTATTTCTGGGGTTCTTCTATAATCTTAGTCTCTTGATCTCCTTAAGAGTTTTCTTGTTCCATATTCAACTTTTAAAGTCTAGCAATCATTCTAGAGCAATCCAGTACTTCATGGTCCATAGACTTACAACAGAGGAAACTAGGGTTTCTCCCAGGGCATTCCTTAGCAAGATGTCCAGGTCTTCTACAACTGTAACAAAGAGTTAATCCTCTCTTTCTCTTCAATGATCCCCAACTCTTATTGTATTGCACGCTAGGATCATAATGGCTAGCCTTCAAAAGTTTCTTTATAGGGTTTTGCATCCATTGGTTAGTCCAAAAATTATTTATATGCATAGGTATAACATATCTTTCACTATTCTGATCAGATCTATTCATATCAAACTTTATTTTATCTAACAATACCCTAGTTTTCAAGATAGGACAAAATATATCAAGCATACCTAAATCCATACTTTAGAAACAAAAGTTTTCACTTATTTTGCTTCTACAGAGCACAAATCTTTCAGATCTAAAACTTGAAATATTCATACCTTTATCAGAGCACAGAGATTATAAATATTACCTCTTTTCTATAGATCTGACCTCTTTCTTTCAAAAATTTCCACTTTAGTTTTCTTAGAGTACATAGCGTTCAGATCTCGCTTCTTTTCCTCAGATCTGATCTTATTCCTGGCACAAAGCTTCACATGTTGAGTAAAAAGCTACACACTAGGGCAAAAGATCTACACACAGAGCTTATTTTGCACAAAGCTTCTTCTTCTTTACTTCCCAACAATCACAGTTTCAGGTCTCGACAACGGAACCATTTGTTGGTACAGGGGCAGACCCAGTGTTCAATGCTCAAGAGAACACCAACAAAACCCTAACTACAGGCACTTTCAGCAACACGTGCGAAGCAGATGAAGTCTCACCTGAGGTAGAGGCAGGAGTGGTTGCAAGACTCAGATGTTTGCAACCTTAGCTGGGACATAGATCTATGATTATATCACTTAGAAATTACCTAGCATAGATTATCCATCAATATTCAAACCTTATGATACTTCGCAGATAGCACAGAGCATCGCAGTATGTACTTAGATCTAAGATAATTCAATGATTGGATGGGAGTTATAACCCACCACAACTTGGAACTGGAATACTTTTGCACCAGAATCTAGACACTCAATGAAGAAGAATCCAAAACACGCGATCCTCTAGAGCAGCAAGAAAAATTTGATGAAATGCAGCAAGTGGACAATTATCTGAATACTCTATTTGAAGCTCAAATATTATCAAAGAAGGAACTAAGAGCCTTCATGCCCACTGTTCAAACTGCATGCCTCCATATGCATCAGGTTGAGACATTAACATATGTATAATGGAATTCTCTCATTGCATCCAAGCCGAAGGAATTCAACCTCAACGCAACACAACAATTCGTTGCAGAAGCCTCATTTCTTGCTCGCAAGTGGCAAGACAAACTTGAATAGTTCCAAGAGGTCAGAGAAGAACCTCTTGAGCTAGTTCCAGAGTTGGGCCCTTCGTTTTGAAGGAGCCAAGGAGGAAGAAATAAAAACCCTAGAAGGACAATAGGTTGAATCAAAGAACACAGAATAACCAAAGACTTGAATCGGGGCGAGTCAAGGATTATGGTCGGGGCCTATTGGGCCCTTCGTTTTTATAAAATAAGTTGTGCAAATTATCAAGGAGATGACCCATAAAGTGAATATTGATAAGAAAGGAAACTCAAAAAAATAAATAAGTTGGAACAAAAAATAGTCTAAGACCAACACGAATCAGTTTTGAGGCAATACATTTGCAACAGAATCAAGAAGAGAAGACAACCTACATGTTCTCAAGGAGAGGAAGGAAAATATTGCATTGATCCTTTTTGTATTGTACTATATTGTAATGGGTGGCTGTGTGAGAAGGATATAGGAGAGAGGGAAAATATGAAAGAACTAGATCTGTACTCCAGAGGTAGAATGTAATTAGTAAGGGAAGGGATTAGACTGATTACGATCATCTTTAGTATTATGTTGAGAAGTGCCTATTGATCTGTTCTACAAAAATTATGGTAGAATACTAATGTAAAGCTATGAATGTATGAGGATCAGGACCGTTTGATATAATAGAAACATAGTGGAGATCAAATTTTGAAAATGCTCCTAGTTTATATTACCTTTTGTATCTCTAAAATGTCATTATGTTGTTGTATGTTATGCATTATACTTCAACATTCTTTCTTGATGTTCTGTACAACTCTGTTCTTTCGTATCAGTGTATGATGTGGTAAGGATATAAACTAAGTAATCAATATTGTGTTAGAATGGTAACAATATAGATGTTTTATAGATCTGTATATAATTCTTCTTACCCTTCCCTTAGTTATTTTGTCTCGATTGCACTTCGGGTGAGACTTATTTCCTTCTAGAAAGATGAAAATGTAAGAACACTAGACTACATTCGTACCCTTTTGTTGGTAACCTGAAGAGGAAACTAGTCTAACAAATTTGAGCCAACATTGACATCAATGGAAACCAGACTTCCAACAATCTTTGTGCGATGCAACACTATTTATCCTGAGCTTGTTTCATGCGTGATATCTATGCGATGCAATGTTATTTCTCTTGTGCTTACGTCCTACACGATTTATATGAAATGCAACACTATTTCTCTGAGGTTGTGTCCTATGTCATTTCTACATGATGCAGTGCTCTTTCTCCTGAGCTTGCATCCTGTGAAATATTTGCACGATGCAGCACTATTTTTCTGAGCTTGTGTCCTATGCACCGTTGACATCAATGAAAACTAGACTTCCAACAATCTTCCCCTTTGGCATTGATGACAACACTGTAAATTTCCTTTTTCTATATTATCCCTCTTTTTGAGTTTTATATCTTGAATTTTACTGCTTTTCCTCTGCCTTTGACAACAATGACAAAAGGGATCTTTCTTTTATGCCCCTGAGATTATGCGCCCCCTTAGGTGATGCTCCCTCTATCTTTGTGCTTCCTTTTCTGATGAAGCTTTTATATTCATTTAGGGATGGATATTTGATCTGGATTTATGATCAGAATTAAATAAATAAAAGACTAAATACAATAACATGGATATAGGGAGAATAGAAACATATATCTAGTGAAAAATAAATTATATTGAATAAATAAAATAGGTTGAAACTATAAAATTGCAGAACTAAAAACAACTTGCTCAAATGGTGGTAGCTATATTTGAGAAGAGATGTGGTTGCTACATGAATCCGTCTGAGAATAATGATTACAATGAAGCTCCAAATTCCATTTTTAACATTATTCGTGAATGCCAAAACCCTAGACATCCAAAAATCTAACTGTAGGAGATGAAATGTCAAAAGTTATGTGGGCCTCGATGGGTAAGTTGGTACCTCAACTTCCTGAGGTCATAAATGTTTCATACGACCTATGTTTTAGGCATGTAATAGCTCCTTAGAAAAGTATTTTATAGAACTACACATTATGTTGTCAAACTTTGATTCCATTTACAGTTTGATTGTGGCGACCCAAAAAAACATTGTTTAGGGCCCCAAAACGGCCTTGGAAGTACAAAAATATGTACTGACATGAAAAATTCCAAAATAAGACAGTTGGAATAGGTGGGCGGCCACCAATATCCACCTGGATGTTGTGTAGGGATTCAAGATAGCCCCAAAAGTGTAGAACCCACAATTACAAAGAAAGGTCATCATTAAAAAGAAATATGTTGAACTAAAAAATTTCAAGAGGAGCCAGTTGAAACAGGTGGGTGGCCACCAGTATATCAATATTACTCCTAATTTATATCTAATATTTTCAAATGGTCTTCTGGGTAAGGGTTTTGTAAAAATGTCTACAATTTGTTCTTTTGTGTCTACATACTCTACTTTCACCATTTTTTTAGTAACCCGATCTCTGAGGAAATGGTATTTGATTGGGATGTGTTTGGTTTTAGAGTGCATTACAGAATTCTTAGAGATTCTTATAGCACCTATGTTACCATAGATGATAGTGATTGGATGATTATATTTCACTTATAAATCTTCTAGGGTTTGTTTAATCCACATTACTTGTGTGCAGCAAGATGCAACAACAATGTATTTTGCTTCTGTTGTGGATAGTGATATAGATGTTTGTTTCTTATTTATCCATGCCACCAGATACTTTCCTAGGAAGAATGCTTCTCCACTGGTGTTTTTCCTATCATCTATACTACCTTCCCAATCTTCATCAGTATATTCTTTCAATGTAAACTCTTTTGTTTTTTGATACCATAATCCAAAGTCTAAGGTAGCTTTTAGATATCTAAATATCCTTTTTATTGCTTTTAAGTGAGTTTCTTTAGGTGTGGATTGAAATATTCCCACTAGTCCTACAACCTACATTATGTTAGGTCTTTTTTTTTCATAGAGAATACTTCCAATCATAGATCTATACATATTCTGGTATAATTTTGGTGAGTCATCATCTAAGCTCAGTTTGCATCCTATGACCATAGGAGTGCTCGTTGGTTTGCATTCTTCCATTTGTAATTTCTTGAGCATTTCTTTGACATATTTACTTTGGCATGTGAATATTCCTTTTTCTATTTGAGTAACTTGTAAACCTAAGAAGAAAGTTAGTTCACCTAGCATAGACATCTCAAACACTTTATGCATTTCTGTGAAAAATTGTTTGCTTAGTATAGTCAGATTACTTCCAAAGATTATATCAACCACATATACCACTACAACAATCATTTTCTTCTTTAATTTTGATATATATCTTACTATCACTAGTTCCTCTCTCATATCCTTGTTGTTGTAGATATTGATCAAGTCTTGAGAACCATGCTCTAGAGGATTGTTTAAGACCATACATATCCTTCTTTAATTTGCGTACATAGTCTAGTTTTTCTGTCAACCTAAACCCTTCATGTTGTTCCATGTAGACTTCTTCTTCTAAGGTTCCATTCAAGAATGCCAACTTGACATCCATCTAATATATTTTGAATTTTTTGAGACATGCAAATACTCAAAACATTTTGATGGCTTCTATTCTTGCTACTAGGGAAAAGGTTTCTCCAAAGTCAATTCCTTCCACTTGGGCATATCCCTTGGATACTAGTCTGGATTTATTTATTTTTATCTGTCCATTTACATTGAGTTTGTTTTTGAATATCCCTTTGATTCCTACCACATTTTTATCTTTAGGTCTTGGAACCAGTTCCTAAGTCATACTTTTCTCTATTTGATCAAGTTCCTCATTCACTTCCTTTATCCAATTCTCACTTTTCTTGGCCTCTGCAATAGTTTTAGGCTCTATTAGAGAAATCATTGCTTGTTCTTCATATAATATTTTCCTCGTTATTTCTACTCCAACACTCTTGTCTCCTACAATTTTACTTTCTGGATGATTCTTTTCAACCCTTTTTTATGGTGGTTTTGGCATGGGTGTTTCTTCTTGAATTTTTTTTTCATCAATGTATGGTTCATTTTATTGTAGTTGTTTAGTATCTTATTCATATTGCGATTCACCATCTTCTTCATCATCACTAGTTCTTCTCCATTCATCAATTTTTGTTTCATCTTGAGATTTGATTTTTCACAATTTTAGATCATCTATTTTTACATTTGCACTTTCCACTATTTTGTGAAATCTTAAATTATATCATTTGTAGGCCTTTTTGTTAGGTGAATATCCAAAAAATATACCTTCATTTGATCTAGAGTCAAATTTCCCTAGATTATCTTCATCCCTCTTGATGTAACACTTACTTCCAAAGACTCTGAAATGTTTCACAGATGATGGCCTTCCAAACCAAAATTCATAAGGGGTTTTCTCGTGGTTAGCTCTAAGTTGTGCTCGGTTAAGTATGTGGACTATTGTATATATTGAATCTCTCTAAAGTTTGTCTGGAATCTTGGATTCATTCAACATAGTTCTCACAACATTTTAAACAGCTATGTTTTCCCTCTCCACAACTCCATTCTATTGAGGATTTCTTGGAGCTGAGAATTGTCTTTTGATTCCATGATTCTCACAAAAATTATTGAATTATTTAGGGGTAAATTCCCCTCCATTATCTGATCTTAAAAAATTTATTTTGAGATATATTTCATTCTCTACATAAGTCTTGAATGCTTTAAACTTTTTTCCTCATATTTTTCTTTGAGAAAATATACCCAAGTCATCCTTGTGTAGCCATCAATAATCAACATGAAGTAGTCTTCCCCTTGTATGTTTCTAGTTCTAGAAGGCCCACGGAGATGAGTGTGAACAATATCCAAGGGTTTTGATGTAGATTTCTCTTTTTTGTATATTTTAACCTTTTACAATATTTTACTGAAAACAAATTTTCAATAAAAGAACAAAAGAGATACAATGGAAAATAAACACATTACTCAGATATTTTTCCCCTAGAAACTCAAACTGGGAAAACCAGCGCATTCTATATTCATCCACGTCATACATTGTTTACAATACAATATGCATCTAGGAGCCAGCAACATCCAAAACCCTAATCTAATGACCTGGATTAGTCAACAACCCTAATTCCTTAACCCGAAATAGAAAACTATCAACAAACAATCATGTGTCGATGCCCAACAATGGACATGAAAATCGAGGCGACATGAAAATCAAGGAAAAAAGGAGACATGTGTCCCTTAGACCCCCCTGTGCACCTAGCCTAGGCCTAGTCATGAAAATAATATAACACATATGCAACATTCTCCCACTTGGTTTTTTCTTTGCATATGGGGGGTTACAGAGTTACATAGTAAACAATTCAAGGCAAAAATGCCCATAGGTCCTCTACACCAAGAGAAATTACCAGTGCTCACAGATTTTTTTAATGAATCTGCAACATTCTTCAAAGTGTCCACCTTCACCAGCAACACTTTCTTTTCTTCAACCATATCTCTCACAAAGTGATATTGAACATCAATATTCTTTGTCTTTGAATGATAATTCAGGTTCTTCACCAGACACATTGCACATTGACTATCACAATCTATCCTTACATCTTGTTGTACCAACCCAATACCTGAACACAATCTGTGTAACCATACTTCTTCCTTTCTTGCA
The DNA here is from genome assembly GCA_032191745.1 of Picea mariana. Classification (NCBI taxonomy): domain Eukaryota; kingdom Viridiplantae; phylum Streptophyta; class Pinopsida; order Pinales; family Pinaceae; genus Picea; species Picea mariana. The sequence continues at coordinate 111,847 of JASDQU010309103.1, forward strand.
TGAGGGTTTGTCATGTATTCATCTTTTGTATTTGAAAGTGACACTATAGACTCTATTTTTCTCGTCCAACTGATTGCTCCTCCAAACAGGTTAAACACATACCCACTTATATATGTCCTACGATCTAGATCTATATCCTAGTCTGCATTTACAAATCCATGTATGTCCAACACTCTATCCAATCCTGGTCTTCCTTGGTATCACAATCAATAGCTAGCAGTGCCACACAAATACCTGAAAACCTGCTTTATTTTTGTCCAATGTTGCTTCCCCGGTTTTGACATATAAGTGCTCAAAACTCCCACTGCATGTGCAATGTTCGTTCTAGTACAAAACATTGCATACATAAAACTACCAATTTCACTCACATGTGGAACACGAGACATGTCCTCCTCCCCTTCATGTGTCTTGGGATACTGATACGCAACTTTACACCAACAAGAATAGGGACCTTGACTGGTTTACATTCCTGCATATTAAACCTCTTCAATATTGTCTCGACATATTTTCTTTTCTTTAACCAGAGTTTCCTATTTTTTCGATCTCTTTTAATTTCCATGCCCAAAATGAAATTTGCAACATCGAGATCCTTCATGTCAAATTTAGAGGAAAACTAAGTTTTCACATCCTGGATAATCTCCTTGTTGTTTCCTATCACCAACATGTGATCCACATACAAGGCCAAATAAATCAAATGATCACCAATTAGTTTAAAATACACAGAGCGATCCTCTTTGCTTCTTTTGAAGCCAAGTCCCAACATATAAGTATCAAATTTTTGATACCACATCCTTGGTGATTAACTTAAACCATATAGGGACTTTTCTAGCTTCCATACCAGCTCCTTATTTCCATTCATAGAAAAGAATTCTGGATGCTTCATATAGATTTCTTCTTCTAGATCCCCATGTAGGAATGTTGTCTTCACATCCATGTGTTCTAATTCAAAATAAAATGCAATAATAATAGATAAAAAAAATCTTATATAAGTTAACTTGGAAACAAGAGAAAAAATATCACCAAAATCAATTCCCTCAACTGGGGAATAACCCTTTGCTACTAACTGATCTTTGTATTTCTCCACTTTGCCTTTTGCATTTAGCTTCTTTTTAAATACCCATTTTCTTCCAATGGGATTTCCTCCAGTCGGCAACTCCACTAGATCCCAAGCCTCATTCTTATCCAAGTATGTCATTTCTTCATTCATGGCCTTTTTCCAGAGTTTTCCATCCTTTGAATTCATTTCCTCCCTGATAGTTCTAGGATCATCATCAATAATAGACAAAGAAAAATTTGAATGGAAATCAGATGAAGTATACCTTTCTGGCAACCTTCTTTCTCGAACTGATCTCCTCAATACTGGAGTATGAGGATCTTCTTCTTTTGATTCATGTTCTTATGTAGAGTGAGATTCATCATCCTTTAAATCAAAATATATTTTCTTTGGTTCTTCCTTACTTAGTAGGACTTCCTATATACAACATCCTTCATTTCTCTAAATACCACATCTCGTCTATACACAACCTTCTTAGTTTCTAGGTTCCAAAGATTATAACCTTTGAGACCATATTTATATCCAATAAAGATACACTTTTCAACCTTCTTATCTAGCTTACTCTTGTTTTCCTTTGGAACATCAACATAGGCCTCACAACCAAATACCTTGAGATGTGTGAGAGAAGGTTTCTTACGAGTTCACACCTCTTGTGGAGTCTTGTCATCAAGCCCTGATGAGGGTGATTTTTTGACCAGGTAACATGCATTACCCATTGCCTCTGCCCAAAATTCTTTCCCTAACCTGGCACCATTGAGCATGCACCTTGCTTTTTCCATCAGTGCCATGTTCATCTTTTCTGCAACTCCATTATCTTGAGGTGTATATGGAGTATTCTTCTTCCTTGCTATACATCACTTCTTACAAAAATCTTCAAAATCAATCACGTATAACTCTCCACCATTATTTGTCCTCAACACCTTAATTATTTTCTTCATTTGATTCTCAACAAGAGCCTTAAACTCTTTAAACATGTCAAAGACTTCATATTTATTCCTAAGAAAATTTATCCAAGTATTCCTCGAGAATTCATATATAAATGAGACATAGTACACATATTTTCCCAATGATGGAACCAACACAGGTCCAAACACATCACTGTGAACTAGTTGTAAAATTCCTTCTACCCTCATTGCACCAGAGGGGAATCTTAATCGATTATGCTTCACATATCCACAATGTTCACAGAAATCAAAATCCAGAGTAAATTATACATACATTCAACCATACATTTACCATGTAGTATTCAAAGACCCTTCTCTCTGGTATACCCCTGTCTTTGATGCCACAACATAACCTTTTATCCAGAGACTATAGGAGTTTTTTCTTCTTCTACTCCAATATCAGGAACAATGGAACTATTACACCCAACACTAATAGTTCTTCCTTTCAACTTATACATATTTCCAAACCGAACTCCCTTCAATAACACCATTCCTCCTAGAACCATCATGTAGGTTTCCTTTTCAAAAATTGTTTTTACCCTTGCATCGTCAATTTTTCTTACAAAAATCAAATTTCTAGCCAATCCTAGGATGTGTTGAACACCAGGTAGTGTTTTAATCCTTCCATATATGAGCCTCATCTTACCATTCTTCAGATCCTTTCTTTTTCTCAATTTTGGATCTACACTGCTTCTTGTAGTGCCCTTTTTTCCCACATATCCACCATACCTTTACAAACTTTCCAGGATATTTATATCTACCCTTAGACTTAGATATCCCACTTGAGGGCTTAGATCTATTTCTTTCCTGGGAGTGTCCTCTTGCAAATAATGCATCTATATTATGTCCTTCCATGTTCTTTCATTTCATCTCCTCCGACAATAAGGATGAGACCACTTCATCAAACTTCAAGGAAGTTGTATTACTACCTATGGCCACAATCAGACTATCCCACGAGTCTGGTAAAGAGAACATTAAACCGATACACTTATCTTCATCTGAAATTTTAATCTCAATAGATACTAATTGACTTACCATAGTATTAAAGTCGTTCAAATTCTTTGCCACCAAGTCTCCATCTCTCATCCTCGGGTTATACAACTTCTTTCTCAGAAATAGTTTATTTAATAGGGACTTAGACTGATACAACTTCCCCAACTTATCCCATAAATCCTTGGTTGTATCTTCCTCTGACACATTCAATAATATTGAATCTAAGAGACATACTCATATTGTTCTCTTTGCCTTTCGATCCAACTTTTTCCAATCATCTATTGAAGTTCCTGTAGGTGTATTACATGGATCCGCCACGATCCAATAATCTCTGTCCACCAATCGATATTTCATATTGAGCTTCCACATCTCAAAAAATTTCCCATTAAACTTCTCGATCTCCATTTTTGAACTGCTCGTCATTTCTCTTCACCTAAAGAATCAATACTGCAGATCTCCCACTCTAACAAGGATTATCACAGTCCTGAGCCAAACCATTGACCACAAAGGAATCCCCCTAAAGCCAACAAATCTCTGATACCACATGTAGATTTTAACCTTGTACAATATTTAATGAAAACATATTTTCAGTAAAAGAACATAAAATATACAATGGAAAATACACACATTACACAGAGATTTTCCCCTTGGAAACCCAAACCGAAAAAACCGGCATATTGTATATTCATTCATAGTGCTACACTGCATACAATACAATATACATATAGGAGACAAAATCATCCAAAAACCTAACCCAATGACCTGGATTAGTCAACAACCCTAATTCATTAACCGAAAATAGAAAACCATCGGAAAAAACCATGTGACAAAAAACTGCCCAACAATGGACACGAAAATCAAGGTGACACGAAAAATGAGGAACAAATGTGACACATTTCTCGAGGAAAAAAATATCGCCCCTCTACTAACCCCAAAGTGAGGCCTGACGGTCCCCCCTCAAACCCCTCTATGCATCGTGAAAAAAATATAACACATACCCAACAAACATACCATGGATGATACTCCCCCATCCATGCCATACTTGGAATATCTCAATATCCCATATTTGACCAAACTAATGAATGATCCCATATTACATGACTCCACTTGGACAAATATTCCCACTAAGCTACCTTATGATATTCCCAAATTCAAAGGAAAACCGAGAGAAGACCCAACCAATCACATTATGTCTTTCCACTTGTGGTTTTCTTCCAATAGCATTATGGAAGATTTTGTTTTCTTATGGATATTCCAAAGAATTCTCATTGGTCCCTCTACTAAATGGTATGTGGATGAGAAATCTAGGTCCCACTCAAGCTTCGAGTCATTGGCGAAATCCTTCTTATCCTTCTTCCAACTCCTAGTGCACCATGACACTGGCTTGGAAATGTTAAAATTTTGGTATTCTCATTTAACCATAGACAATGTCACATCATTGTCACCCAACCATAGGCATTCACATATGCCACCCTTGAGCACACTAAAATTTTCTTAGATAGAATGATTCTGGCAAGTCCATACTAGAGCCAACAGATAAAACCTAGCCACAACTACTATAGCAACAACCAAATAACCATACAAGGAGAGTGTACCTTATACCAAGAGAAGCACAAGAGAAATACCAAAAGAATGTTGCACTATTCCTCCATACTAGCGCCTCCTCCAGCTATAGTTGGTGCTCCCATACTTGTGCACCTCTTAGCTACAAATACATTCTTCTAGACTTATGAACTTTCTAAGTGAGTGTGTACAAATTGAAAATGTGTTGAAGCTACACATGATATATCTAGCTAGAAAATACTATACACATTTGCAGAGAGAAATTGAGAAAGAAGAAGAAGGAGAGAAAGAATGGAAGAATTCTCATTAACCGTAATGAATAATGAATAATTTACACATGATATACTCTATATAACTCAATCAATGCACACTGGAGGAGAAATAATGCACCATAGTGGTGCTCTAGAGTGATATGGACACACACCAATAGTTACGAGAGTGAACTGCCACCTAGTCTAGACTCTCATATAGTTACAGGAGTGAACTGCCACCTAGCTAAGTTAACTAGTCAACTAGTCTTCAGTTAACTAACTGAAACAAAGTGTAGTGAGGATTAAATCAAGGAATCAAGGGTAATGTGTCAGTATGGTGATGAAACCAAGGTTAATGTGCATTAGCATGGTGATGATCCCAATTTTTCATGGTGACAAAACCAATGCAGCATCTAGACTCAACTCAACTAGTCAAATTGAAGTGTCAACTTAAGAGAATATTCTCTAGGAGGAATATTCTCCCCTAAAATATAGGAGACTGGATAATGACTAATAAACAAGGAAAAACCTTAGGAAAAATAAATCCTAGGTGTTTGTGAAGTAACAACAACACCCCCCCTAAACATCACTATGGTGAAAATAAAGAATGGGTCACGGAAACAAAGCCATGTTAGGTACCCAAATACAAAAGATACACTAAAACTAAAGTGATAAAAGAGGGAAATACTCATGGGAAACCCCCCCCCTCAAGGTACAATGTATGTAAAAAGGAGAACTTCAATTGTTAGACAACTGTGTCCTTCACTCCAAGACGACTTCGTAGAGAATGGAACTTTTGCTCAATGAAGGTCTCGGTGAAGATGTATGTCACCTATTCTTCTGAAGGACATAAATGTAGGTCGATGATCCCCTCCTGTACTAATTCATGGATGTAGTGCATGTGGATCTCGATGTCCTTCGTCTGCTGCCTTTGAAGTTATTCTCTACAAAACTTCATAGTGCTCTGGTTGTCACACCAGATGACGATCGGTCAATGAAAATGAATGCCCAACTCAGTGAGAAAATGTTGTAGCCACATATCTTGAATGGTTATGTTAACTACCCCTCTTTACTTTTCCTCTGCTGAAGATAGAGCAATGGCATCTTGCTTCTTGCTCGACCAATAGATNAGTGTTAACGCCATCCCAGTCAGAATCAGTAAACCCAGTGAGATCTAATGTAGAGTCTGCTACATATTGAATCCCAAAGGTGATGGTTCCATGTATGTATCGAAGGATACGATTTGTAGCCTTCCAATGTAGCTCATGTGGCTCCTACATGAACTTAGAAATTGCACCAACTACATAGAAGAGGTCTAGTCTGAAGTGTATGAGATACAAAAAGCTCCCCATTATTTGTTTATAGAGTGTGTTTTCAACCAGTGGAATCTCCCTACCATCCTTAAGTTTGACTCCTGATAGGAAAGGAGTCGGAGAAAAATTGCAGTCTATCATGTGAAATATCTCAAGGAGATCTCATGCATACTTGGCCTCAGACAATTTGATGCATGATGCATCCTTACTGATCTCGAGTCCAAGGAAGAAGTGTAGAGGACCCATGTTCATCATCAAAATCCTATCATGTAGAATCCTCTTGACTGCAACAATCGTTGAAGTCGACCAATCAGTGATCAGGAAATCATCAACATATCGAACTAAGAGTAGAAGTGAATTAGCCGTCCTGAGCATGTAGACATTCAAATATGTTTACAACGTAAAAAGTTCTGTGACAAAAGGTAGGATTCCATATTGGCATACCATGCCCTTGAAGCCTGCTTGAGTCCATAAATAGACTTCTTCAGTCGACAGACCAAAGATGAGTCATGCATAAATCCATGGGGTTGTTCCATATTTATCTCCTTAGAGAGATCACCATGAAGAAATTCATTCTTCACATCCATCTAATGGAATTCCCATCCCTTGGCTATCACAATGGAAAGTGCTAATCATATGGAATCCATATTCGCTACTGGAGTTAAGGTATCATCATATTCAATTCCATGCACCTGTTGAAATCCTTTGGCAACAAGCATGTCTTTATATCTGCTAATCTGTCCATCCTGTTAAGAACCAAATATCAATATAGCATAGAAAAACCTCAGAAAAAGAACTCAACGCCTTGAAAAAGAGATAATTTCAGATAATAAGCCTCTTCGAGGGGGAAACCTCCTT
>JASDQU010309104.1:0-14033 GCA_032191745.1 Picea mariana
GCACATGATAGACTTTGTACTCTTTTAGTTGTTCCAAGAGGATGCATATCCTCTTGTATAACTGAGCCAGTCTCATGTCCTTTAGAGGCTTATTTAGGTTAATGGCATCCACTACTTGTTTAGAATCCCCCGTAATTTTGACTTCTTTAATGCCCAGCATGAGAACTTGGTTTATCCCTTGCCAGAGTGCTAAGAATTCGGCCTGGTTGTTAGAAGCATATCCTAGACCCCAGGCAAAGGATAGTTTGATTGAACCATTAGGTTCGAGAAGTACTCCTCCTCCCCCTGCCCTGCCAGGGTTTCCTTTTGAGGCTCCATCAAATAGGAGCCACCAATCATCTAGTGACGACCTCCATCTCAGGAATTCTTGTTCCGGCAAACGAATTTCCCAATTCCTGATTCTTGGAGGAATGGTCTGATTATGATTCTGGTGGGCTGGTCGAAAATCCTTGAGCCAGTTCTCTTCTTCCTCAGTTGTCGGGGCAGAATTCTGGATGGAAGGCTTCACATTAATGGCTTCTGAAATCATGGTCTGGATCTTAATGGCCACCTGAGCTGGCAGTCGTTTTTCTTCCTTAAAAATCCTGTTGTTTCGCTCTAGCCATATCTTCCAACAGGAGAATTTTGGTATCCACATCCATATTGTTTTCAGCATGTGCTTTTTTTTTAAGTCAAAAGGAGACAGGGACAGCCAACTGATAAATAGTTCCTGACTCTCAGTTGGAAGCTTAGAGGCTAAAGGTCCCACAAGGAGCTCCCAGACTCCTTTGGAAAAATCACAATTGAAAAGAAGATGGCCAATAGTTTCTTCTGATTGAGTGCACAGGGGGCAACGAGAGGGCCCTTCCCAGCCTCTTCGCTTCAAATTGTCGAAGGTTAAGATGTTGTTATGCATAAGCGTCCAGGCAAACAGGTTGACCTTGGGGATAAAGGGAAATTTCCAAAGGGATTTCCACGGACCAGGGTTGGGAGGAACCCAGGGGACACTTGTGACTATCTTATATCCAGCAGCTGTAGTGTAAACCCCTGAGCTTATTCCCCGACCTCTTTTGTCTATACTTTTAGCACTTAGAGGCGAATTTTCTTGAAGCAATTCCAGCAGGGTAGACGCGTCCTCGTTGAGATCTTTTGGATATATGCCTAGGTTCCAGCCTTCCCAGGATCTCTTGGCATCATTTTTCCATCGAGATATGTCCCAAAGAGTTCTACAATTTTTATGCAACAACCAATCCTTGATATTCTTGATTTCTCTTAGATCCGAAAAGGCCAGAACTCCGAGAATGGAATCATCCCAAATACTGATCTTTGATCCATTCCCCGGGATCCAGGTGAGATGAGACTTGAGGAGGGGCGTGGCTCTTTGGCACAAGTAGAAGATAGGCGAGCCTTTTCTTGTTTTTGTAGGCTTCTCCAAGCATATGTCCCGGCTCCCTAAGAAGTATTTTTTCCTAAGTAATTTCTTGCTCCAGGATCGCTTTCCTGTTATCATATTCCAGAGCATCTTTCCTCCCATGGCTATATTGTGGTATGCCACATCCCTGATGCTCAGTCCTCCTTCCATCTTTGGTTTCTTTACTTTATCCCATTTGACTAAATGAAGCTTCCTTTCACAGTTCTTACCTCCCTCCCAAAAAAAATTTCTAAGAAGCTCCTCAATTTTGTTAGAGATTGTTTTGGGGGCGAGGAGAACCGAGCACTGATAGATTGGAAGACTAGTGATGACTGCATTCATTAGCACCAGCTTACTTGCTTTATTGAGCCAATGTACTCCCCAAGCTTGGATCTTAGACTTGAGTTTGTCTACCATGGGAATCCAGTGAGCTACCTTAGAGGAAGACTTGAAAATTGGAATTCTGAGGTAAATGAATTTGTCCCAAGCTGTAATTGCTTCCATTTCTAAAACCCGACTTATCTGCAGCATGTCTCTGGGACTACAGTTCCAGCCATAAACCGTGCTTTTGTGGTAGTTAATCTCGCTGCCGGAGCATGTTTTTTATATATCTAGCTCTGTTTTTAGGTTCCTCGCTATCTTTAGAGTAGCAGCCCCCAATAGAAGCGTGTCATATGCGAATTGTGTGTGACTGACCTCCTTAACTGAGGGAGCTGCTTTAATGCCCGAGAAAGCTCTGTTGTGAAGAGCGCTTTGTAGCTGAAAGCTGAGAACTGAAGCTTGTATAACATACAGCATTGGGGAAAGGGGGAACCCTTGCCTCAATCCTCGTGAGGCTTGAAAAAACTTGGCTGGGTGTCCATTTATCAGGGGTACAACCTAGGGAGCCTTGATGCATGCCTTCACCCAATTTATGAATTGTTGATCGAACCCAAATCTCTGCATAACTGCAAACAGGAAATCATGCCTTACACGATCAAAAGCATTAGCTAAATCGAGTTTGACTGCCATACCTTTTTCCTTTTTTGTGCAACTTGAGTGTATAGCTTCTTGGACAAGGATAATATTTTCTAAAATTTGCCTTCCATGAACAAAACCTCCTTGGTTTTCCGGAATCAATCTTGACAGAATTTTTTTAAGACTATTTGCGATTATTTTGGTGATTATTTTATAACCAGTGTTACATAGGGAGATCGGTCTAAATATGGGAAAGTTTTTTTCTCCTTTTTCTTTTGGAATTAGTGCTAAGAAAGCTGAGTTTGTACTTCCACCAAGTTTATTACAGACCTGCGATCTCATGACCATTTTGCTTAAATTTTTTTTGATAATATCCCAGCAATGGATGTAGAAGCAGAGGGTGAACCCATCCGGTCCTGGAGCCTTATCAGGGTTCATTCTGAAGGCTACTTTCTTGATTTCTTTCATGCTGATAGGTCTGTTTAAACTTCTGTTGTCCTCTTCTGTAACCAGATTTGGAATTTCGGAGAGCGGGTAAGAGTCCATCACCAAATCCTCTTGTTCGGGGGCTGAGTAAAGATCTTTGAAGTAAGAGTGGGTTGCCTCTTTGATGTCTTCAGGATCCGTGTAGAGTTGATTTTGCCAATGGATTTCGCTGATATGATTGTAATTGTTCCTTGCTTGGGTTTGTTTATGGAAGAAAGAGGTATTCCTATCTCCTTCTTGAAGCCAAAGTGCCCTTGATTTAATTTTCCAGTAAGTTTCTTCGTCTCTGCAAACTTTGTGGTACTGTCTTTGCAAATCAGATTCCTGATTGAGGAGTTCCTAGGTAACTTGACCTTCTTCCATGACTGCTTGGTGCCTTTCCATATTTGCCTGAATTTTTCCCTTTTCCTCCATGGGGGTTCCGAGGTGTTTGGCCCAGAATTTTAGATTCAATTTGAGATTCCTAAGTTTCTCTTCCCACACAAAGAAGGGGGAACCCGAGATGGAGAGGTTCCAGGAACGGAGGACTAGGGAATGGAAGTTTTCATGTTGCGCCCAAGAAGGGCAGAATCTGAAGGGGAGAGGACCCAGGGTAGAAGGAGGGAAGAACGACAGGGAAATAGGCTTATGATCTGAAGTAGAATGGGGCAGGACTTTGGAGGTGGCTAACAGTCCAAGAGAAAGGAAGGAAGACTGGACAAGAAAGCGGTCAAGTCTGGCGGCAATATGTCCTGGCCCTAATCTCTTATTAGACCAAGTAAATTTTCCATTTGTTGGGGTAATATCTTCAAGTTCCCAATCTGAAATTAAGTCTTCAACCCATTCTCGAGCAGGATCTCTAACTATCAAACCCCCTTTCTTCTCAGCTTGAGAGAGGGTGACATTTATATCTCCTGCCACTATAAGGTTTACAGTAATGCTTTGATTAAGAAAAAGAGCTAAGGATTCCCAGCAGTCTTTCTTCTCATTAATTAAAGAAGGAACATACAGGTTAAAAAGACTTACCAGATGCCCGAATCCTTTATGTAGCAGCTTAGTGTAGAGCCAGTGAGTGGTTGCCGCTTCTTCTATTATTTCGATCTTTGAAGAGTCCCAAAGGGTTGCTAATCCCCCCGAGGCACCTCGGGCGCTTACTGCCCAGCCCGGGCCTTTTTTCCAAAAAAAATTACTTGCCCGGAGGAAGTCTTCCTTCTCAAGTTTCGTCTCCTAGATAAGGAGGACTTCAGGTCTAGCTAGCCTTGTTAAATCTCTCAAGGCTTCTTCTTTTGTCTTGCTGCCAAGTCCTCTGCAGTTCCAGGAGACTAATTGCATTATTCAATTGTTTGAGGAAGGGGAGCACCTTTTGGCGTCTTCCCCTATTTTGATCCTTGTCTAGTACTTATCATGGTCGGAATTGTGTGCCGAGCGCCCAGAGTTACTTCCTTATAGGACAATTCTTCTCATCTTTTTTTCTCTGTCTTTCTTCCTCGTCTGGGCTGGTCAGGTGTTCCTTTTGGGCTGCTTGCTTCTGTGTCCTCCTCCTCCACTGTTTCGGCCTCAGTGTTTGTATCCAGATTGGTGTCTTCCTTACTCGAGCCTATGCTTTTAGCTCCTGTGTTGGGGCTCACTGGGACTCCTGATTGTTGATTTCCTCCTTCTTAAATAACTATAGCGGGATTTCCTTGCGTTTTTGGGTTATCTTGAGAACTGTTCTTAGGGTTACCTTCTTTGGATGGTTCCTGATGCATCTTGTCTCTGTTTTTTGTATTCTGCGAGTTTTTCCCTCTCCTTACTTTTTGCCAACCTTCTGCATCCTCAGTCCCGCTGGTTTGTAGTTTGGGGCAATTCCTTTGAAAATGACCGTGTTCCTGGCAGTTTCTGCACTTGAACGGCAGGTGCTCGTAGTCCAGTTTCTGGTAGTGGGTCCAAGAGCCAACGATTAACTTGACAGCTTCTGGGAGTCCTGCCTCCAGATTGACCTCCACATAGATTCTAGCACATGTATATTGTCCCTTATTGTCTGCTTTGTCAATGAACCTGCGTACTCCGTTTCCGATTCTTTGCAGTGATTCGTAGTCCCAGCAGTGCATTGGGAGATTCGGCAGTCTAACCCAGACTGGCACTTCCTTAGGCGTATCCACCAATGGATTGAAATCAGGTGTCCATTTGTTTAAATAGAGTCCCTGGGTCCCCATGAAGTAAGGTCTGTTTCTGAATACCAGATCTCGATCTTCTTCAGTGATGAATTCAAAAATGAAATAGCCTCTTCCTACTGGGTAGCAGGTTACCCCGTTCGCTAGGTTCGGTCGCCAGTTCCGTTGTATCCAATCATCAGTTGTTTTGGTGGACGGCCACAGGCCCATAAACTGTCCGAATAATCCTCGATTGGCTAGAGCAACTTCTATCTTCATTGGATTCTCTTCAGGTAAGGCTATTTTAGGAATTTCATCCAGTTTATTTATGAATTTCGGGATCTCTGGGGGAGAAGACTTCTTCCCTTGACTGTGAATAAGCCTGCGAAAATCATCTTCGATCGATTTCGTGGAAGGGGGGGTGGGGATCCCGCCCCCTGGCGCCGCCATGAGCCTCTCTGCACCTCAAACCCTAACGCTCACGCCAGACGAACCCTAACGCTCATGCCAAACTCCCTGCCATTTCTAGCCGTGGAAATTGTTGCTACAATAGATTCAAAACCTTTGTCAATTTTACTCATTATTAAAATATTAGTTATAAAATGTTGGGTGATATTCTTTATTAATAGAAGATTCATAAAGTTAGTATTAGATTTAAAAAGTGTGAAACCATTTCATCGAAAGTGTATAGATCAAAATGTATCATTATTCTCTACATTTAGTATTTTAAATTTAATTGAATAAATTGCATATATTATAATAGTTGGATAATATAAATTAATATAATCTTTGGAAAATTAAATATTAATAAAATAAAATAATTGTGATTTTAGTAAACAAATATATTATAACTTTGTCTTGTAATATTTGAATAATAAAAATTGAAAAAATAGCATTATTATTGCATCGTCATTATTATTATTAGTGAATAATTATGTTATAATATTACTATTATAATATATGAAAAAGGCATAATTATTCAAATCAAAATAATTCAACTCATCATATTTAAGCATTTTTGTTTCTAAACATGTTTAATCAACATATTGTATCGTTTTCAATAACAAACAATTCACCTTGAAGTATAGTGAAACATTTTATGCCATTAATGGTTATAACTTTTTGTAATCACAATCCAAATTAAATGATTTCATAAAAGTAAAGTTAAACATTATATGGAAACTATAAATTTAAATGAGTGATACTTCTCAAATTTCACTTAAAAATAAATAAATCATTAAAAATTTTCATCATTGGCATACTCATAATACATTTTATAAATCAAACGACAACAACCAAAACATTATATGAAAAACATACTATACATGAGCGATATGCATATGACTATACATGTCAAACATACATCTCAACAAAATATGCAATAAACATGTCATATATACATCTCAAGTCAAATATAAAGCAATAAATATACATGTCAATCAATATCACTACTATCTAAGTCCATCATTAGAGTCAGGTGCATTAATGTCTTTGATACCAGAGGCAGAGCCTCTATCAAGACCAGATATGTTAGAAATAAATGTCGACATAAGTTCACTATCAAATGTCTCTCTATCAAGATCATCAATATGTGTAGCAGTACCCAATGTGAACATAGTGTCCAAAGCATCAAAATATTGTGACACATGTGGAGGAGAAGGACAAGGATCGATGGATGGTTACACAAGTGGAGGAGGAGGAGGAGGATCAGTGGAATATGGTGACGTGTGTGGAGGACAAATAGTAAGAGGAGAAGGATCGGACGTGGAGTCTAGTTCAAACACATTTGGAGGGGAAGCAAGAGGAGGAGGAGGAAGAGGATCAGATGTGGATACAGGTTTAGACACATGTGGAGGAGAAGCCGGAGGAGGAGGAGGACCATGTGGTGGAGTAGAGGATGTGGATGGCTTTGTTGGTGATCTAGATGGATTGGGATCATGAGAAGGAATCCTCAACCTCTTGATCAAGTTGATGAAACAAAAAATATGGCGCATCAACAACATCATGTAACAAGAAAGACTCCTCCATATCGTAGAGAGATCATGTACCTATAATATGTATCTAACCGTTGTGGTTACCATTTTGTCACTGGTCATGATGACATGGTTGATCCACCACATATATCGATACTCTTTGATCCATCCTGCATGGCATGTGGAGTCTCTATACTAGAGGTTGTTCCTCTGTCTCCTTCATCACCTCATTCTGTTGGGGAGGCCCATCCCTAACATATGTGCCAATATTTGAAAAGAAATATATAATAATAATAAGATAATAGAAACAAAATGTTACGAAAAATTGCATGTGCATTAAGTAAGAAATAAAAGTATGCAACTAGATTTATCAAAACATAACAATAATATTACCTCTCTCATCTGGTGGATTTGCTGTTGTAAATCAAATGTTTGGAAATTGTCTCCAATATAGCCTTGCATATGGGTATTGTACAATATCAAGGACAATATTGTCCTTGCTAAACAATAAATCACATACATCCATATTGACAGGAGAAATGGGAAACTCAAGTAGGATCTTATTGGGCATCAACTACCCCCACATGTGCATACGTGCATCAAGCATAGGCCTAGCAAGAAATTGGGGTACTATTGGTTGAGTGGCTTGAACCCTCTCAAAAAATAGGGTAAATAAGACAGGAATGGGAAGAATCTCTTCCTATGTAAAATGACACGATAGTGATCTAATACATGCCAAAATTGTCTCAAAAACTTATCTAACTGCCTAATCAATCAGTGCCTCTACACTTAAATATCTACATAATAAAATGAACAGAATCTAATGTGTTTCCCATAAAAGATATATTGTGACAGTGCCAAGAGAATAACACACGAGAACCTAACCTCCTAGCTACCAAATGACTGTATCTGCATCTAACCACCAGGAACCTGGAACTCCATAGAGGAATAAACCTCCAAATGGACATATATTTGTACATATGTCAATTGGGTCTCTCCTAGAATCCCATGGGATCACTCAGGGAATTGGGGAAAATCCTCCCCCCTCTTATATAACCTAGTGATGAAATAAACATCTTCCTCTGTGGGATAATACCATAGATCGGGATCGTCTCTAAACCCCTATCACCCATGATCCCATTGACAGATCTATTATTGTAACAACAAAGAGTTCTCCCTAAGGGATGTACCCTCCTGATAAAAATTTAGGAGGCAAACATCCATCAAAAGGTCATGTGTCGACTATGAAATAGGGTGAGGGAACAACTCCCTCTCCCTCTCCCTGGCTTCTCACTCACACACAAATGTGTGTGTCTCGACCTGCAGCTATTGATGTTACTCCTCTGTTCGTCATCGACTCTAATCACATAGAAATATTGTTATGCACACGCACACACACACACACACACACACACACACACATATATATATATATATTGAAATTAGAAATCATACACATATATAAATAACTTGTATTTAAAAAATATGAAATTAATTTTTTTTTTTTACAAAAAAAATATAAAAAAGTAATTGGTGTGCCTAAACCAGAACATATGCCCCACTTCTAGTTCTCTATATTAGACAAAAAAACATCTTCATGTAGTGATGTTATTAATACACATCGGTGTGTCATGTTTATTGTCGCACCACCACGTATTTTAGTGGTGTATCCCATAAGATGCACTGCACCGTTAAACTATGAAATAATTAGCTCAATATGTTAATATATTTAGACACTTAAGAGTTAGTTCATATAAACTTATTCTAATGTGTTGTTAGGTAAAAGTGTGTTTCTTTAGTATGCATTTTTAGTTAGCTAATCTGACAGTCACAATATGTTCCAAACATAGAGTGATCTTACAGATCATATTCTCCTCGATATTAACAGCTGCATCGATCCATGGCTTAGCACCCGATTGGTCCATGATATCTATTTAAATAGAATGGAGGGTCATTTTTCGATGATCGATTGGGAGAAACTCTCTTGTAAATATCTCTATAATTTTTTTCTTTTGCATTAATAAATTGCTTCAAGTGGCCACGTTGGTTGGGGCCGTGGGTACTTCCTAATAGGGGTTTTACCACGTCTAAACATCGGTGTGTTGATCTTTGATCTAGTTGTGTGATTGGTTATTGAAGGTGTTCGTCCTTATTAGAATACCTATGATTTTGAACATGGTATCAGAGCACATTTGAAGACCCACTCTCGTTGTAGATCGAGATCTTGAAGCCATGTTGTCACATATTCTTTTTCTACCATTTTTGTATATTTATGGGCTAAGAGGAGTATTCCATTGCATCCAAAGTGAATGTTTCAGTTTGGAACATTTTTTGTTTCACTCAAAAAGGTTTCGGTTTTCCAAAGATACGACCATTTTAGTTAGATCCGGAGGTATAAATCCCGAATACGCCCTTTTTAAATTTTTGCAAAGACAATATTTCAACTTTATTTCATTTTTTCTATTTTTTATTTCCAGGTTGCTACTCTTTTTATCTATGTATACTCTTTTTCTTGCACTCTATTTGATCTCAGAAAATCAAAAACAGAGTAGAAAGTGTTTTCTTATCTACGTATGCTCTTTGTTGTGTGATCTCGGTAAATCAAAAACATAGGGAAAATTTGCATTTTCCAGGTAAGTTAATCGATACCTAACCCTTGTTGTCATCGAGAATTGAAATTATGTTCTTGTGCGAAAAGATTTTTTTATGAGCATGCTCTCCAAGGCCATATTCCACAACAACAACACCCCCAATACTCCTTCTAAACAATATAATATGTTTTACACTAGCTCACTTGATTAAAAGTTGCTTTATTAAGTAAGAGGTTTTGAGTTCAAGTATTTTTTTTGTTACTTTTTTTGAAAAATTATGTGCATCCATTATCAAGTGTATTTCAGTTAAATTATAAAAGTGAATCAATGTAAGTAGCTTTAATATTTTATTTTAAGTTATTTATTTTGCAGGCAACTTTCGTTTATAAAGTAACTTCATTGTAAAAGTGATCATTGCTTATTCTATAAAAGTGGATCACTTCATAAGAAACTTATTTGTAAAAGTGAGGTTATTAGAAGCAAGGGTATTACCATCTGGACCAACTTCTACTTGCCACATGTCTCTTTTGTTACTGTTTATGTATTTTTTCAAAAGGGAATAACTTTCACATCCAAAGTCCGTTTTTAATGTCATTTTTTTTAAATGGCTGGTTTTTCTGAGAGCATTCCATCCAGACCATTAGTTTCAAATTTTAAATCCATACCCTCTACATATTTACTATGGATTCTCCCATTTATTTTTTTCTTACCAGTACCAGTTACTTCTCATCAAAATCACATATGCGTGATGTATTAAGAAGTAAAGGATTGTACCAGATTACCTTGGGAAAAGAACAATAAACCATTGATGATGAAAAGTATATCAAATGGGTTAATAGGAATTATGAAGCGTGTGGGCCAATCTAAATGTCCATCTCTCTTTATTTAAGGTTTCACCTTCAAGGACTTGATGCCCCCAATAAATCTTAGGAAAATCTTGTAGTTATGTTTGGTAAACACAATATTATTCAATTCCGCCTATTGGAAAATTAGTTAATGACTTTAAGTCCAAATGATTTTCCTTGTATTGAAGATTACTTGTCTAAGTTCAAAACACTTAGACTTTTGTGTATAGAATGTGAACTAAATCTAAAGGAAGATCAATGCATATATGTTATTCTTGCTAAGCTAGGTATTGCATATTTTGTTTTTGTATCTACCTTTTATGCCACTATAGAAGATCTAGGGAGTGCTTATAAACAACCCTTTCTTGAGTCCTTTTTATGCTCTAATTTCAGATCATTATAAGCTTTTGCAACTTGGATTGATTAGCATTGTAGGTACATCCAAAAAATCCTTATTGGTCCAGCAGAAATATAAATCCAAGAATCCCAAGAACCAACATCTTCACCACAAAAACAAGCAAAAAAAGAGACGCAAACCCTCTCTACCTGCTTTTTCTCCTACTAGTGAAAAAGGTGCAAATTCCAAAATTAAGAAGACTAGTGACAAACATTGAAACTTATGTGGGAAACATTGTCATGTGGATTCTAAATGTTTTAATAAGATGGAAGCTTTGAAAGTAGCGATGAGGAAGCACAACATTAGTATTGATTATTCTTCTTCTAACTATTCTTCTCATGGACATGCACTTTCTGCTTCTAGTTTTTCCTTCAATGCAACTTCTACTTCTTCTTTTGATGAGTGGATTATTTATTCTAGAGCATCTTATCATATGGATAGGGATAAATCCATATTTTTTGCTTTAAATTAATGTAACATCAAGAACATATTTGTTGGTGATGATACGTCTCTTAGTGTTGTAGGGTCTAGAACAGTTTAGGTAGATAATGGTCATTTTAATGATGTATTATGTGTTCCAAGTATTTCCTGCAACTTTCTATCAGTGTATCAATCATTCATTCAAGTGAAGGTAAAACTGTAGAGTTTTCACCTCACCAAGTTGTAATCAAGGATCTAAAAGATCCTAAGCATGTTCTTGCAACTAGAATTGTTGATGATATTACCAGGTTGTTGAAGTTTGACAACTTTTTTTCATCATCTTTTCCATCAATTTGTGTTTATCATAGAAATGACTTGAGAAAACTTTGGCATGAGAAGTTTGGTCATATAAACTATCGCTCATTGCAACAAATATGTAATTAACATATGGTGACTAGTCTTCCTCTCATTTCTTGTAGAGATGGTGTTTGTATCAGTTGTGTTCTCATCAAACATCGTCGGGAAAATTTTGACAAATGTGCCTCTTGGCATGCCTCGACCCCTTTGCAGCTTGTTCATAGTGACTTGTGTGGTCCACTTTATTCTCCTTGTTTTTCTAGTTGCAATTATTTCTTAATTTTCATTAATGACTTTTCTAGACACACTTGGGTTTAATTCTTAAAAATTAAGAGCAAAGTGTTTGACAAGTTTTTTCCCTACAAGGCCCTTGTGGAAAACGATGTGATCATCAACTTCAAAGTCTAAGAACAAATAATGGAGGTGAATATGTGAAAAATAACTTTAAAAGTTACTTCATTGCACAGGCAATCCAATTGCAACACACTATTCCATATACACCACAACAAAATGGTGTTGTTGAGATAAATAATTGCACTTTAAATTGAATAGCTAATTATATGATCCAATATAAAGGATTAAGTCTAAAGTATTGGGAAGAAGCCATTAACTATGCAAATTACATAGTATGTCACACTCCCAGAAAGGATCTTAAACATATAACACTGGAAGAAGCATCGAATAAACTTAAGTCAGATGTAAGTCACTTCCGTGTATTTGGCAAGGTAGCATGGATTCATATCCTTGATGAGAAAAGGAAATATTTATAGCCTAAAAGTGAGAAGTATATTTTTTTTGGTTATTCTAAAGATGTCAAAAGTTACAGACTTCTTCTACCTCATTCAAATAAAATTATTATTCGAAGAGATGTTAAATTTTATGAAAATGTCTTGTCCTACAAGCCTAATCCATTGTTTGTGCCTTCTTCAGCCTGCAATCCATCTTCGATGTTTATTCCTTATTTTGTTCCTATTTTTGTTTCTTATTCTTCAGATGATGATAGTGAGGATGGAAATCCACCTCCTCATACTCACCTTCTTACAGATGAGTCCAATGAACATGAACCTACACTAGAACGATCACTTCCTAGATGGGTCGGTTCAACATGAGAAGAAATTGGTGATCTTGTTGGTGATCCCTCAGATGAGCGTCAGAATCGTTCACAGTTCCAGTGAGACTCTTCTCTTTTGGATCAATTTTTATAGACTTGTGATCTAGAGACATTTGCAGAAACTTCAGGTCATCCAGATCGGGATACAACAATGAATGGAGTTTCTTTCTTTGGTGGCCAATGATACTTGGGATCTTGTACCTCTTCCAAAAGGAAGAAAACTTGTCAAATGTAAATGGGTCTATAGAAATAAGTATGTATTAGATGGAATTGTTGAAAGACACAAGGCTTGGTTAGTTGCAAAATGGTTCTCTCAAGTTTATGGCATTGACTATAATGAAACTTTTTCCCCTCTAGCCAAAATGGATTCCATTTGACTTGTTTTAGCCCTTGTAGCCTCGCATAAATGGGAGGTCTATTAGATGGATGTCAAATCCACCTTCTTGCATGGAGATTTGCAAGATGAAATAAACATGGAACAACCTCCTAGCTATGTCCAGAATGACTCTAGCCTTATTTGTCACCTTAAGAAATATATTTATGGTCTTAAGAAAGCTCCCCGGCCTTGGTATTCCAAAATGGACATCTTTCTTCTTGACACCAAATTTTCTAGATGCCATTATGATCCTAATGTATATACCAAGAAAGTAGGAATCCATCTCATAATATGTGTTCTTTATGTTGATTATATTATCCTCATTGGTAGCGACCCTAAAGTTTTAAACCATGCAAAAACCATCCTTGAGAAGAAATTTGAAATGACTGACTTAGGATATTTTCACTATTTCCCGAGCCTCCAAGTTTTGCAAACCAAGGAAGGAATTTTTCTTTCCCAATTTAAGTATTATTGTGGCCTTCTTCGTCACTTTCATATGGAAGATTCAAAACCAGCCCCTTCTCCCTTCTAGTCTGGAGTCAAACTTGTTTCCACTTGCACTTCTCCTGAAGTTGATGCCACCTTGTACCATCAATTAGTTGGTAGCCTCTTATACTTGACTCATACCAATCCTAATATTTCCTTTGCAATTGGACTTGTTGCTTGGTATATGAAAACACCCCATGAAATCCATTGGAAAGTAGCTAAAAGAACACTTCGGTACAATTGGGGTACATTTCAGTTCAGGATACATTACAATTCAAGGGGGATTCATTTATTGGTTGGTTTCACTTATTTAGATTGGGTCGGTGACCCTAATTATAGAAAGTATACTGCAGGTTATGTTTTCTTCCTTGGTTTACGACATGTCACTTGGGCCTATAAGAAACAATGGGCTATTGCTATTTCTTCAACAAAATCAGAGTACCAAGTAGTGGTTAATGCAATTCAAGAAGTCTTGTGGCTTCAACAGATCCTTTCAGAGTTTGGATTCCAGCAACAACATATGAAAACCCTTT
>JASDQU010309104.1:29054-43477 GCA_032191745.1 Picea mariana
AAATTGCTTCAAGTGGCCACGTTGGTTGGGGCCATGGGTATTTCCTCATAGGGGTTTTACCATGTCTAAACATTGGTGTGTTGATCTTTGATCTAGTTGTGTGATTGGTTATTGAAGGTGTTCATCCTTATTAGAATACCTATGATTTTGAACATGGTATCAGAGCACATTTGAAGACCCACTCTCGTTGTAGATCGAGATCTTGAAGCCATGTTGTCACATATTCGTTTTCTACCATTTTTGTATATTTATGGGCTAAGAGGAGTATTCCATTGCATCCAGAGTGAATGTTTCAGTTTGGAACATTTTTTGTTTCACTCAAAAAGGTTTCGGTTTTCCAAAGATATGACCATTTTAGTTAGATCCAGAGGTATAAAGCCCGAATACGCCCTTTTTAAATTTTTGCAAAGATAATATTTCAACTTTATTTCATTTTTTCTATTTTTTATTTCCAGGTTGCTACTCTTTTTTATCTATATATACTCTTTTCCTTGCACTCTATTTGATCTCAGAAAATCAGAAATAGAGTAGAAAGTGTTTTCTTATCTACGTATGCTCTTTGTTGTGTGATCTCGGTAAATAAAAAAACATAGGGAAATTTTGCATTTTCCAGGTAAGTTAATCGAGATCTAACCCTTGTTGTCATCGAGAAGTGAAATTATGTTCTTGTGCGAAAAGATTTTTTTATGAGCACGCTCTCCAAGGCCATATTCCACAACAACAACACCCCCAATACTCATTCTAAACAATATAATATGTTTTACACTAGCTCACTTGATTAAAAGTTGGTTTATTAAGTAAGAGGTCTTGAGTTCAAGTATTTTTTTTGTTACTTTTTTTGAAAAATTATGTGCATCCATTATCAAGTGTATTTCAGTTAAATTATAAAAGTGAATCAATGTAAGTAGCTTTAATATTTTATTTTAAGTTATTTATTTTGCATGCAACATTCGTTTATAAAGTAACTTCATTGTAAAAGTGATCCTTGCTTATTCTATAAAAATGGATCACTTCATAAGAAACTTATTTGTAAAAGTGAGGTTATTAGAAGCAAGGGTATTACCATGTGGACCAACTTCTACTTGCCACATGTCTCTTTTGTTACTATTTATGTATTTTTTCAAAAGGGAATAACTTTCACATCCGAAGTCCGTTTTTAATGTCATTTTTTTTAAATGGCTGATTTTTCTGAGAGCATTCCATCCAAACCATTAGTTTCAAATTTTAAATCCATACCCTCTACATATTTACTATGGATTCTCCCATTTATTTTTTTCTTACCAGTACCAGTTACTTCTCATTGAAATCACATATGCAGGATGTATTAAGAAGTAAAGGATTGTACCAGATTACCTTGGGAAAAGAACAATAAACCATTGATGATGAAAAGTATATCAAATGGGTTAATAGGAATTATGAAGCGTGTGGGCCAATCGAAATTTCCATCTCTCCTTATTTAAGATTTCACCTTCAAGGACTTGATGCCCCCAATAAATCTTAGGAAAATCTTGTAGTTATGTTTGGTAAACACAATATTATTCAATTCCGCCTATTGGAAAATTAGTTAATGACTTTAAGTCCAAATGATTTTCCTTGTATTGAAGATTACTTGTCTAAGTTCAAAACACTTAGACTTTTGTGTATAGAATGTGAACTAAATCTAAAGGAATATCGATGCATATATGTTATTCTTGCTAAGCTAGGTAGTGCATATTTTTTTTTTGTATCTACCTTTTATGCCACTATAGAAGATCTAGGGAGTGCTTATAAACAACCCTTTCTTGAGTCCTTTTTTTATGCTCTAATTTCAGATCACTATAAGCTTTTGCAACTTGGATTGATCAACATTGTAGGTACATCCAAAAAATCCTTATTGGTCCAACAGAAATATAAATCCAAGAATCCAAAGAACCAACATCTTCACCACAAAAACAAGCAAAACAAGAGTCACAAACCCTCTCTACCTGCTTTTTCTCCTACTAGTGAAAAAGGCGCAAAGTCCAAAATTAAGAAGACTAGTGACAAACATTGAAACTTATGTGGGAAACATCGTCATGTGGAGTCTAAATGTTTTAATAAGATGGAATCTTTGAAAGTAGCGATGAGGAAGCACAACATCAGTATTGATTATTCTTCTTCTAACTATTCTTCTCATGGACATGCACTTTCTGCTTCTAGTTTTTCCTTCAATGCAACTTCTACTTCTTCTTTTGATGAGTGGCTTATTTATTCTAGAGCATCTTATCATATGGCTAGGGATAAATCCATATTTTTTGCTCTAAATTAATGTAACATCAAGAAAATATTTGTTGGTGATGATACCTCTCTTAGTGTTGTAGGGTCTGGAACAGTTTAGGTAGATAATGGTCATTTATAATGATGTATTATGTGTTCCAAGTATTTCCTGCAACTTTCTATTAGTGTATCAATCATTCATTCAGGTGAAGGTAAAACTGTAGAGTTTTCACCTCACCAAGTTGTAATCAAGGATCTAAAAGATCCTAAGCATGTTCTTGCAACTAGAATTGTTGATGATTTTACCAGGTTGTTGAAGTTTGACAACTTTTTTTCATCATCTTTTCCATCAATTTTTGTTTATCATAGAAATGACTTGAGAAAACTTTGGCATGAGAAGTTTGGTCATATAAACTATCGCTCATTGCAACAAATATGTAATTAACATATGGTGACTAGTCTTCCTCTCGTTTCTTGTAGAGATGGCGTGTGTATCAGTTGTGTTCTCATCAAACATTGTTAGGAAAATTTTGACAAATGTGCCTCTTGGCATGCCTCATCCCCTTTGCAGCTTGTTCATAGTGACTTGTGTGGTCCACTTTATTCTCCTTGTTTTTCTAGTTGCAATTATTTCTTAATTTTCATTAATGACTTTTCTAGACACACTTGGGTTTAATTCTTAAAAATTAAGAGCAAAGTGTTTGACAAGTTTTTTCCCTACAAGGCCCTTGTAGAAAACAATGTGATCATCAACTTCAAAGTCTAAGAACAAATAATGGAGGTGAATATGTGAAAAATAATTTTAAAAGTTACTTCATTGCACAGGCAATCCAATTGCAACACACTATTCCATATGCACCACAACAAAATGGTGTTGTTGAGATAAATAATTGCACTTTAAATTAAATAGCTAATTATATGATCCAATATAAAGGATTAAGTCTAAAGTATTAGGAAGAAGCCATTAACTATGAAAATTACATAGTATGTCACACTCCCAGAAAGGCTCTTAAAAATATAACACAGGAAGAAGCATGGAATAAACTTAAGTCAGATGTAAGTCACTTTCGTGTATTTGGCAAGGTAGCATAGATTCATATCCCTGATGAGAAAAGGAAAGATTTATAGCCTAAAAGTGAGAAGTATATTTTTTTTGGTTATTCTAAAGATGTCAAAAGTTACAGACTTCTTCAACCTCATTCAAATGAAATTATTATTCGAAGAGATGTTAAATTTTATGAAAATGTCTTGTCCTACAAGCCTAATCCATTGTTTGTGCCTTCTTCGGCCTGCAATCCATGTTCGATGCTTATGCCTTATTTTGTTCCTATTTTTGTTTCTTATTCTTCAGATGATGACAGTGAGGATGGAAATCCACCTCCTCATACTCACCTTCTTCTAGATGAGTCCAATGAACATGAACCTACACTAGAACGATCACTTCCTACATGGGTCCATTCAACATGAGAAGAAATTGGTGATCTTGTTGGTGATCCCTCAGATGAGCGTCAGAATCGTTCATAGTTTCAGTGAGACTCTTCTCTTTTGGCTCAATTTTTAGAGACTCGTGATCTAGAGACATTTGCAGAAGCTTCAGGTCATCCAGATCGGGATACAACAATGAATGTAGTTTCTTTCTTTGGTGGCCAATGATACTTGGGATCTTGTACCTCTTTCAAAAGGAAGAAAACTTGTCAAATGTAAATGGGTCTATAGAAATAAGTATGTATTAGATGGAATTGTTGAAAGACACAAGGCTTGGTTAGTTGCAAAATGGTTCTCTCAAGTTTATGGCATTGACTATAATGAAACTTTTTCCTCTATAGCCAAAGTGAATTCCATTTGACTTTTTTTAGCCCTTGTAGCCTCGCATAAATGGGAGGTCTATTAGATGGATTTCAAATCCACCTTCTTGCATGGAGATTTGCAAGATGAAATAAACATGGAATAATGTCCTAGCTATGTCCAGAATGACTCTAGCCTTATTTGTCACCTTAAGAAATATATTTATGGTCTTAAGAAAGCTCCCCGACCTTGGTATGACAAAATGGACATCTTTCTTCTTGACACCAAATTTTCTAGATTCCATTATGATCCTAATGTATATACCAAGAAAGTAGGAATCCATCTCATAATATGTGTTCTTTATGTTGATTATATTATCATCATTGGTAGCGACCCTAAAGTTTTAAACCATGTGAAAACCATCCTTGAGAAGAAATTTGAAATGACTGACTTAGGATATTTTCACTATTTCCTTAGCCTCCAAGTTTTGCAAACCAAGGAAGGATTTTTTCTTTCCCATTTTAAGTATTATTGTGACCTTCTTCATCACTTTCATATGGAAGATTCAAAACCAGCCCCTTCTCCCTTCTAGTCTGGAGGCAAACTTGTTTCCACTTGCACTTCTCCTGAAGTTTATGCCACCTTGTACCATCAATTAGTTGGTATCCTCTTATACTTGACTCATACCAATCCTAATATTTCCTTTGCAATTGGACTTGTTGCTTGGTATATAAAAACACCCCATGAAATCCATTGGAAAGTAGCTAAAAGAACACTTCGGTACAATTGGGGTACATTTCAGTTCATGATACATTACAATTCAGGGGGCACTCATCTATTGGTTGGTTTCACTGATTTAGATTGGGTCGGTGAGCCTAATTATAGAAAGTCTACTGCAGGTTATGTTTTCTTCCTTGGTTTATGACATGTCACTTGGGCCTATAATAAACAACAAGCTATTGCTATTTCTTCAACAGAATCAGAGTACCAAGTAGTGGTTAATGCAATTCAAGAAGTCTTGTGGCTTCAATAGATCCTTTCAGATTTTGGATTCCAGCAACAACATATGAAAACCCGTTAGTGTGACAATCAAAGTGCCATTAAGCTCACCAAATACCTAGTTCAACATCAATGTAGAAACACATCAAGCTACACATGCACTTCATCCTAAATCTCATTCATGATCGAGTTATTGAAGTGAATTTTTCCCTACAGATCAAATTGCAAAACAATTTACAAAGTCTCTTACAGAAGCAAAGTTTTCCAAACTTTGATCTGCGTTAGTAGTTCATGAAGTTGGAATTAAGGGGGGGTAGGATTTAATGCCACGTTTCTTCTCCTATTGTGTCACTTTTGTAAATTCTTCAATCATATCCCAAGTTGTTCTTAAGGGGGGATGTTAGGATATTTAGACAGTTAGGAGTTAGCTAAGATGAAATTGGTCTAATGTGTCATTAGGTAAAAGTGTGTTTCTTTTGTATGCATTTGTAGTTAGGTAATCTAATAGTCACTATAGTTTCCCAACATAGAGTGATCCAATTGATCATATTCTCCTCGATCTTAATGACTGCATTGATTCATGTATTAACACCCAATTGGTCCATGATCTCTATTTAAAGATCATGGAGAGTCATTTTATGATGATCAATTGTGAGAAATTCTCTTGTAAATATATTTGTAATATTTTTTTTTTGCATTAATAAATTGCTCCAAGTGGACATGTTGGTTGGGATCATGAATTTTTCCCCACAGGGGTTTTACCACATAAAAACATTGGTGTGTTGATATTTGATGTAGTTGTGTGAGTGGTTACTAAAGGTGTTCCTCTTCTATTGGAATACCTATGTTTTTTAACCCAGTGTTGTGCTCTTTACAACATCAGTGTGTTGTTTATACCTAAATGCACCACTACATTAAATTGTTTCATCATAACTTAACTGGTGTGATGTGTTAATATGAACGCACTAGTGCAACCATGTTATTATATCACCAGAATTATGTTTCGCGATATGTTTTCTTGTATAGAGGACAGGTAATGGGGTGTCCAATGAAATGCCCCAGCACGTGAAATAGCACAATATTCTCTCAGTGTAGTGATTTTAACCACACCGATTCATTTTGTTAACAAAGATGCACTGCAACACTAAAATATATGGCACACAAAATTGTCAATGCACTTTTTTAAACTAAAATCACCTGTGCACAAGTTTTACCAGAGCACCAACATGATGTCTAGCGGCGTGTTGTCTTACTAACACATTGGTAATGGGGCCTTACAGAAGATAAACCATGATTCTTATTTTTCAAAACATGTTATGGTGCATACTGTTAGCGTTTATGCACGGGTACTCCATGCTTATTTTTGCATCACCACGTATTGCGGTGGTATGTTGAATAAGATGCAATGATCTGATAGATTATGAAAAATTCAGGCCAGTGTCGTTCTCTTTACAACACCGATGAGTTAGATGGACATATAGGCACCTCTAGGTTAAATTTATTGATCGCAATTGAAGCAGTGTGATGTGTTACTATTAATGCATTGGTGATACCATGATATTGGAGCACCAACATTTTGTTTAACGATGCATTTTAAAGTATAGAGCACCAAGAACGGGGCATCAAATGAGACACCCTACTAAATGATTTCATAAAAAACACTGGTGCATTTGGTTAAAATGATTGCACTGCTTCGTTAAATTTTATATATAATTAAGTTAGCAGTGTGCTTAATTAAGTGAAATGCATCGATTTTAGGGATAAACCAATTACATGTTGGTTGCAGGGCATTCCAAAGGATGCACCGCTTTGTTTTTAAATTTATTGCAGTGCTCTTCCTTGAATGGAACCGATGCACATGTTTATATTAGATGAACCAAGGGTGGTTCTTACTATGAATTTAATATACGATGCACCACCTCAAGGAAAACCGAAGCATTCAGGCACACCGTGCAAAAAAAATTGAAAAAATGTCAAATTTCAAGATAAATTCAAATTTTAATTGGATGAAAATGAAAATAGGAAGGTAATAAACAATTTACCTGGCCTCTTATGTCTCGAGGAGTCATGGTTTCACCATTGAGAGGAAATTAAAATTCATGGTAATTTCCAAAATTTGGAAATGTGTGGAATCTATCAATGGAGCTATCCAACTCATTGTAGAGAACGAGAAATAGGGCATCTTTGGAAGGAGGGTGAGCATTGGTGCTTTCTTGAGAGTTTGGAAGCACATGATGCACTATAACATTGAAAATTAGTTTGGTAATTATTTTTATTTACCCTAGCATAGTGTGTTTGACGACACAAATGCACACCTGTGTGTAATGTTCAAAGACAGTGGTGTTCATTATTCAATGCATGGGGGATTAAAATAGGGGATGTTACATGAAGAAACAACACAAAGAAATGTAGGAACAACACAAATAAATGCAAGAACAAAACAAGAATATGAAATAAGAAAACACATGACTGAAGGTCAACCAGACGACATCCTTCTTATAAACAGATTATCATAAATTTAAAGAGACAAAGCAAAGCCTTGAAGCATCCACTGAACAAGCAGCCTCCATGAACAATATACTCAGTAATTTTCCTTCCCATTTTGCAGAGACATGCTGTAAAATAAAGGTGCAACAATCACTTTTAAAATACTTGACTTACAAAAGGACCATCACAACTAGCTACAACACCTTGGATGCACTAATTAATAAAATCGATAGGGAAAGGAAGGTCAAGAAAAATCTTGGGAAACAGGAAAGATAGTGGTTCATAGAAGGAAAAAAGGCTCATCTTGAAGCAGGGAGTGCAGCAAACCACATGACCCAAGTGATCTAGAAAGTACAATGGTTAAAACAACAATTTGACCCCAACCTAGCAGAAGTATAGAATGCTCCCCTCATGGAAAAACTCTACTATATAGCATAGATGAAATTGTTGGGAGTACAAGCTCAATGCATAATTGAGGAGTGGCAGACCTTCAACCAGTGACTCCAACAAGTGGCACCACAAAATTATAGTACAACTTTAAGTCCACCATAGATTCAACCACTTCCTCGACCGCAACCTGCACCAGTTTCTACTCCAAGGCATCAATTCCAATTTTTTAGTCTAAGTGCATCATAATGCAATCTTCCATCCCCCAAGGCTGCAACCAGCAACATGAGCTACAGAGATCAAATGACACACTTGGCTAGAAACTATGCTTAAAGAACATGTTATCCATCCACTACTGTCAAAAGAACCTAATATTCAAATTGATCAACATCCAATAGCATCAAGCACAATACCTCTTACAGATGACACCACCAAAATTGGTTAGCAATTAACTAACTAGTTTTGAAAGCAACCATTAAATTTCTTGTAATCAAACTTTTTTTTTTTTTTGTAATTATCAGTCCACATCTCCCTCTTCTTTGAGATGAAGAAGTATTTGAGGTGGGGGGATATGTTGGAGGGGCTAGTAGACTTTGTCGACTAGACCTGATAGTCGACTAGATTAAAATAGTAGTTTAATGAGAATGTATTTGAGTCTTTAAGTCGGTCATCCTTCCAATTGAGTCAACCGATTGAGGTAGTTAAGTAGTTGTAACTACCTCATAACTGAAAGATGAGTATTAATATGATCATGCATGTAACAGAGAATATTAATAATAGATAGTATATTTTGTGGTGATATAATATAAAGTTCTTATTGTTGGTCTCCCATTTACTTGTGTTCTTTTCTCCCTCTTCTATGTGTGTGATGTACATTACTATATAATTATTGTATATTACTTTGTGTAAAGACTATTGGTAACACTTGCATACAAACCCCTAGGTTACAACAATGTGCATCCCATTCCTTGTCATATTTCCTACTCATATAGAGTCATTATTAAATATTGCATTAACATGCTAGTAAACATGTGAAACAACAATGGAGAAATTTCCTCACATATGCAAATGAGATCATGAAGAAACCTTTGTGGAAAGAAAATTCCTTGAATCTTTTATAGAGATTCACAAGATAAAAATCAATCCAAAATTAGAGTGCCTAAATGTGAATGCATTCATTTCAATATTTTTTTCATTCAGTTTTATGCAAACTAAGAGTTAGAACACTTATAATTTTTCAACTTTTAATCTTTTGTTTTTACCTCTTAAAAATAAAATTTTACTAGAAAGCAAAAAACTTAGAAAACTACCTTTTTTAAAATAAATTCATTGGTCGTTATATATTAATAAAGCGCTTACAATAACACCTGTCGATGAGTTGTACTATTTGATCAAACGGTTCTTGTGGTCTCCGAAATATAAAAGCCACCCGAATTTTAAAAGAAAATCTTTAACGAACACTTTGGAGCTTCGTGCTTCGGGAGTTTCAAGAAATTCAAAACACAAAAACCTCGAATCTACGAAGTTCTGAAGATTTTTCCTAGTGACAATTTCTAAAAGGACTTATAGATGAGTCATAGGACACGTGTCTTCTAATATTTTTGGGGATGACACATGGCACTTATTTTTAACATTTGTGTCATATTATTCGCTCGATTTCAAGTGACACATGTCACTCCTTTTTTGGCACGTCATCTCTGCCACGTCACTCTGGGAGATTTCCCTTCGAGAGTTCAAACAAAGATTGAGTTCACAAACTGTCGAAGTATCAAAGCGTCGAAGTAATGAATATTACAAGAAAGTAAAGTGTTTTAAAGAGTTAATAAAACATTTAATAACTTTAATTAATCATGATTAATTATTAATTAATCACTTTGTAGTTTTGGGATTTGGGATATTTCTCTTGTGCTACATCCAAAAATCCTGAATGTTGAACCACCGAAATACAAAAAACACTTTCAAAACTAATGAACACTCAGAGCTCCAAAGCTTCGGAGTTCTGAAGCCCTGAAATACATATAACAGTTCGAACGACTACTATGGGAATTTGGTGTTCAAGGATTTCTATCATACTTCATTCAAAATCCACGAATACTGAACTTATGAAATACTTAAGGCTAATACAACATTTTAAAACATGATTAATTAAAACATAAAAGTGATTAATTAGAAATTAACTTCTCCGGCAATTCAGCCTTTAGGAAATTTATGCCCTATCACATTCAAAACCTCCGAACGCCGAACAAAAAAAGTATTAATGTCATTTATGATTCGCTAAATTTAACGATTTGAATAAATATTTTGAATCGTCAGGTAATAAATTCCATTAGATGTTTAATCATTTCTTTGTCAGTAAATCGACATGAAGATTGCTAGAATTTATGAATAAAACATTTCAAATTTCAAGTCATTCTACCCTTTTCAATTAGAATTTTTCTTGCAGTATAGAGCTTACAGACTTCTCTTGTTACAGGAAGGATAATTTCATTTCCCACAAGATTATGGTGCCACACAAAGCTGGGAAGAAGCAAGATGCATCAGCTGATGACTCTAATCCAAACACAGACGTTCTATCAGACACCACTCCATGAATTATGGATACCATTAAGTCATGGAAGCAGGTTTATGATATCTTAGAGAATGAAATTATTAATTGTCCAAACGATTATACTGAGGAAGATGATGAGTCCTTCTCATCCAAGCTCAGATTGGTAGCACAGTCGGAATTGCACAATATTGTTGCATGACCCAAGATTTTACCCTACAATGATATGATAAGTTGGGCTATGGATCACGTTGACATTCAAACTACAATCATTATCAGCCATCAAAATACCTTCGTCAGATATTTTCAACCTGAGAACCTACAATTAATGTATAAAATTTCTTCTACACCCAAATATACTTACAATGCAGCATTTCTCCTCGATTTTGAGAGAAAATAATGCACTCAATACGATAGAAATGGCCATGATATAATGAAGTCATGGTGGGGACATCCGGATAAATTCAAAATCGACGCTCATGGTATGTATTCCATGGATTCCTTGGATGCTCATATATTATATATAGCCATGATGATCTGTCATCTATTTTGGAAAAAGAACCCTACGCATTTCTCAGTTGAGTGGGTAGCTATAATGAATGAAGTAGCCGAGGGTTATACCTTCAATTGGGTTAAAATGTTGTCTGATAACCCGGATAAGGAAATTGATGAGTACCAATCATTGAAATCAAAATGGCAATCTGCTCATTTTTACATGTCTTCATATATCATGGATGACATTTTCTTCATGAACCCATTCCCCCTAATGAACTGGAGTTGGACCCTGGCTAGTTATGAGCCAATACATTTCTACCACTCCAAACTATGGGAAGAAAATTCCAAATATTTCTTTTAAGAAATATTTCACAACGTAGTGGTACCTATTAATATAGCTATCTATGGCCAACCTCCGCCTAAGATTTCAGAGAATATTATGGGAAACTTAGGCACATTTGCAGACTGATATATTAAGGAGAACTTATCCTACATTAGAGTTTTCGTTTGTTTCATTCCCCCTCATGCCCTTCCACAATTTTTACCTGGCAAGCTAGTGTGTAGAGAAGTGGCATACCAAACAGTAGTAGGAGGTATCACCAAGGAATTGAAAGAGGCTCAGAAAAAGGTATGGCCAACTTTTCCCATTCAAGTTGGTATGTTTACATTGTTAGATTTTGGTCATACCAAAGTCGAGGTTGTAGCCCTAGAAGATGTCAAATTAGTTGACATCGAATTCAAGAGACATTATCCACATAAAGTTGTAGAGAATCATTTGTCTCAATACAACATGAAAAGATACATCCACAAGGAGTCTCCTTATGATGAGATTTTCAGGGGAGATAGATCCTATGAAGTAGTTCAAAGTAGGTTCCAGACTCTGCCTCCTGACCAACAGGTTGGTTTCCTCAGCTTCCAAAGGCATAGATGAAACAGTTTTCCTAAGATATTACAAGGAGATTCGAGGCCCATGCCATCTTCATAGGAAGATAAATCCACAGAATCTTAGCCAAGTTGTGCCACTAAAAACAAAGCTGAAGAAGTTTTGAAGAGTTCAGATGGGTTGTTTAAAGAGATAAAAACACCATTGGTAGGCCTAAATGATCAACAAATATTATCTCAGTTTGAATATTTCATGAACCAGGGACAATTTTTTCCCCATTCAACACCATTTGCTTCTGTTGGCACCCCAATCACAACAGGTCCTGAAAGCTCCACAACAATTATCTCTCTTATTCCCTCATTAACCCCTTTAGCAACTAGTTTCAGAACTCCTAGTTCAGAGCTTGTTCATGTAAATGACATTACTCCTATCTTTCCTGAAGAAATGACTCCCTCAAGTTTATTTTTCAACAATAAATGGAAAGCTATTGTAAAGAGAGAATCTCAACAAAAAGATGGAGTAGTCACTAAAAGGAAAAAAGTAGTGTATGATGGGAAATACCAAGATGATCCTGATTTTGCAAAGGAGGTTGCAGATTCACAAGGGGATTTTTTCCACTGCCAACCAATGGTCAGTGGACAATCTGACCAAACAACTGAAACAAAAATATCTCTTGGTGGAACAATTGCAGAATGAAATACACAGTACATAACAGATTGTCAGAAGCAGAATGAATCAATACATAGAACAAATCAAGTTAAACTATCAACATCGGATGAAGCAGTTACATGATAAACTCGAGCTGATTTACCAGAGTTTGCAAACCAACAGAGACATGATCACTCGGCGGGATAGTTTGATAGAAAAATTTCAGGCCAAATTGGCCCTAACAAAGAACACAACAATAGACATCACTGCTTTCAAATCACAGGCATCTAAAATCAATGAGAAGTTGGAAGTTGTCCAACAAGATCTATATCAAAAGGTAGATACTATTCAGAAATACTATCAAGAAATAAATAACTCTATGAAAAGTATTTATGAGAAAGAAAAATATGCTTGTGTGGCTAGATCCAAGTTTTAGGATTTCATCATATGGAGGTAGAAATCCAGTATCTTGGATCTCACCCCTTTCTCACAATATGAACAAGTGAAGGGTGAAATGGCCTTGAAATTTTGGGAGACAAATCTAGAGGAAAGCAAGAAAC
Source organism: Picea mariana (assembly GCA_032191745.1). Lineage (NCBI taxonomy): Eukaryota > Viridiplantae > Streptophyta > Pinopsida > Pinales > Pinaceae > Picea > Picea mariana. Next base: position 42,079 of record JASDQU010309104.1, read on the forward strand.
TTGTCAAAGAGCAAAAGGAGGCTTGTCTAGAAACACTGTCTTCTGTAGAATCAAATTTGGTAGAATTTGAAGAAAACAATATCTCAGAGGCACTGGGGCAAATTGAAGTAGAAATGAATAAGAAAAACTCCATAAAAGATAAGGAAAATTTTCAATATGACATTCAACATATGAAACAAATTGATTTTCTCAAGATTAATGAATTGTTAGTGAATCCAAATTTATAGTTTCAAATTACAACCTAGGAAGTAAAGAAGATCCATGAAAAGATACCACTAGTACAAAAGAAGATGTTCTCCTTTGAATTGAACGAGAAAATTGAACCTTCAAGATTTTTGGTAGCCTTGATGGACATGTGTACCCAATTTAATGAACAGAGGAAAGCAAGTACATCTGGGAGAAAATGAAGGAACATATGAAGCGCCATCATTTCAAACTATAACTCAACAATATCTGCATTTTGATTTTCCATTGGGATTTGATTCTATATTTAGAGCAGATATTGTGGAAAGTCCAACTACTTTTAGTTGAGACAATTTTGTATAAATAGATAGATTTTAGATCTATTCAAGGTTGCTTCTAGCCTAATGTAAAAGAGAGAACATTTTTTAATATTAATACAAGTGCATACAGAGATTCTAAGTTTCGTTCCATTTGAGTTATCTGCTTCCTCTATGTTTCCATCTCTTTGAATTTCTTTGTGTAGTTCTTGAAGAGTGAATGATTACAATTTAGTAATATGTCTACTGTGATCATAATATATCAGAGGTCCATTCAGTTACATATTTTCCTCTGTTATTACTGTGAGTAAAAACAACTCCCTGTGACTTGTGTGAATTGTTGCATTCTTAATCTCCTTTCAAGGGTACATCTTCTATTTTTCTTCTACTGTAAACAAGGTGAGACTTATCTGTAATTGATAAATGGATTTGATTTAATAGTTTTGTCAATCATTTCTACATCATTCGAAATTAAAATTATGACTCGGATAATGAGATACAACCTTTGTACTATCTTATCACAAATTTCATTTAAAGATTATTTCTCATAAAACTGAAGGTAGAAGAAAGCACTTATAAAAACATTTCATTTAAAATCTTTGATGCCTGACATTATTATTTGAGCCTTAGAAACAATCTCAGTAACAACACTAAGAATGGGAAAATCATGATGTCTTAGGTGATGAACTCATGATGACAACTTTAAACATTGTTATCTCCTCAAGTTTGTTGCAATACACTTTGTCTTTATCAAATTTATTTATAGTGTTAGTTTCAATTTTTTTCTTATGAGATTTTAGTATAATTTTTTTCTTTTGAGTAATCATATGACATTTTGTAGATTATGCCTCTTTTCATTGTATTTTTAACCAAAAGGAAATATGCCAGAAAATTGTTTG
>JASDQU010309105.1:0-17014 GCA_032191745.1 Picea mariana
ACAAGAGATGATCGTGGAAGAGCTAGTCATTCTAGAAGTGCTAGTAGAGCTCATAGACACCACTCGCCTCCTTACTTGGCAAGAGAGTTTTATGCATAAAAATATTCCGTAAGCAGTCCAAAGGTGTCTCCCTTTAGGCACCAAAGAAGGAGACATGAAGTGGACATTTTGCAAGAAGAGTTGAGGAAGCTTAAGCCACCCTCCTTTGATGGTGAAAAAGAAAGGGAAGATGATGCCAAAGCATGGTTGCTTGGACTCAGGAGATATTTTCAATTGCATAACTATTCATCAAACCTAGAAGCCAGAATTTCCACCTACCATTTACATGGGAAAGATGTAATGTGGTGGGATCAACTGAAGCAAGTTGAACATATTAATGAGAATAGGATCACTTGGAAGTAGTTCAAGAAGTAATTCCATAAGGAGTACCTCTCAGAGCATTTATATGACAAGAAAATGCAGGAGTTCTTTGAACTCAGGCTGGGAAGCATGACTATGGCATAATATGAGAAGAAGTTCTTGGGATTGTTAAAATATGTTGGGTTTATAAACGATGAAAAGGTAAGGATACAGAGGTTTTTGAGTGGACTTCCAACCTTTTATAAACAAAATATTAGGTATGATGAGCCCAAGACCTTGACTGCGGCCATCAAGAAGGCTAAATACCTGTATGAGCAAGGCTAGGGAAGAGAATCGCTGCAGAAATATTGGAAGGATAAGAAGAAGGAGAAGTCCGATAATAGGAGGAAAGGATTCAATCCTCCCTTCAATAGGAATGAGACTAATAGAAATCATCAAGATCAATATGCTAAGGGTGAATCCAAGAAAGAAGACTCCTTGGGAAAAAGGGGAAGACCACCTATCCAATGTCGGGGATGCAAGGAAGATCACATGTAAAGGGATTTCCCACACAGAAAGGACACAGTAAAGACTGTGCACAACATCCAAGAGGCTACAACAATCGAAGATATGGGAAGAATCTATGCAGTTTTATATGATCGACAAGCATAGTACCAGTCCAATATGATCGAGGTGGAAGGTAAGATCATAAATAAACCTGTTGCTATTTTAATTGATTAAGGAACAATTCATTGTTACATTGATCCAAAAATAGTGGATAGATTACATTTGGAGAAAAGTGAGCTTGGAAAATCAAGTTTGGTTCAGCTAGCCACTGGAACCAAAAGGAGAATTTATGATATGGTCAGAGGATGTTCCATAAGTCTTAATGGCATGAATAAAAATGTTGATCTAAATATCATACCATTGGGGGCTTATGATATTCTAATTGGAATAGATTGGTTGGACAAGCATCATGTTGTCGTAGATTGTCATGGAAAGACATTTACATGTCTTGAGGGAGATAGAAAATAGAGCATTGTGAAAGGAGTTCCAAGACCCATCTCTATAAGGGAGATTTCAGCCTTACAATTGAAGATATGTTTTAGAAAAGGATTTTAATTGTATGCATCCCATCTGGAGGAGACAGAAAACACAAAGGTGCCAAGCCTTGAAGATTTCTTGATACTACAAGAATTCAAGGATGTATTCCAAGAAATACCAGGGTTTCCACCAAAAAGGGAAATAGTTTTCTCTATTGATTTAGTGACAGGAGCTTCCCCAGTGTCAAAAACACCTGACAGAATGAGAACACCAGAGTTAAAATAATTACAAATGTAGTTGGAGGAATTGTGGAAGAAAGGGTACATACGTCCAAGTATTTCACCTTGGGGAGCACCAATACTCTTTGTCAAAAGGAAGGATGGAACCTTGAGGCTATGTATTGACTTTCGACAACTGAATAAGTATACTATAAAGAACAAGTATCCTCTACCCATAATTCATGACCTATTTGATCAACTAAGAGGAGAAAATATATTTTCAAAGATTGACCCGAGGTCAGGATAACATTAGGTAAGAATCAGGGAAGAAGACATTCATAAGACAACCTTTAGGACCAGGTATGGGCATTATGAATTTGTAGTGGTTCCATTTGGACTGACCAATGCATCAACTGTCTTTATGTGCTTAATGAATGGCATATTCATAAATTATTTGGATAAGTTTGTGATAGTTTTATTGGATGACATACTTGTCTATTCTAAGTCTGAAGAGGAGCATGGACATCACTTAAGACTGGTATTGCAAGTGCTGAGAGAACATTGGTTGTATTCCAAGCTGAGTAAGTGTTATTTTTGTCAAAATCCGATCCATTACTTGGGACACATTATTTCAGAGTAGGGCATAGCAGTAGATCCATACAATATTGAAGCCATTAGAGGATGGCCAACACCCAGAAATGTGTCAGAAGTCAGATATTTTATGGGATTAGTTGGTTACTACAGAAGGTTCATAGTAGTGTTCTCTAAGATTTCTCATCCCATCACTTCTTTGCAAAGGAAGGGAACTAAATTTGAATGGAAACCTAAGTGTGAAGGGAATTTTAATCTATTGAAGGAATTACTTACTAGTGCACCTGTGTTAAAGATTGTTGACCCAGATGAAAGTTTTGTGGTATGTACAAATGCATGTAAGGAAGGAATTGGGGGAATTCTCATGCAAAATGGACATGTCATTGGTTATGAGTCTATAAATCTCAAGGAACATGAGAGGAACTATGCAACACATGACTTGGAGCTTGCTTCCATTGTCCACACCTTGAATATGTGGAGGCATTACCTCATGAAGAAGAGATGTGAATTAAGGACAAACCTCATTGGCTTGAAGTATATTTTTGAACAACCAACCTTGAATGTCAGGAAAACAAGATGGATGGAATTTTTAAGTGAATATGACCTCGATATCAAGCATATCAAAAGAAAAGAGAATAAAGTTTTGGATGCACTTAGTAGAAGAGTGCATCTCATGCATACTATTGCTATCAGTATGCATCAATCATGCTTGAAGAGCAAAAATTTAGATGATCTTGTTACAGATCAACATTACTTACAAGTAAAGGAAATATTAAATCAATGAGATGTACAACAAAAAATAAAGGAGTATGAGGTAAAGGAAGATGGATTACTTATGCATAAGAATATAATCTATGTTCCTAGTTCCTGAGAACTGAGGAATTTGGTATTGAAGGAAATGCATGATGTTCCTTATTCTGGATATCCTGGTTACCAGAAAATGATTATAGTAGTAAGAAGCCAATTCTTTTGGCCGAGAATGAAAAGGGATGTTGTTGATTACATCGCTTGATGTATGGAATGTCAGAAGGTGAAGGCTGAGCATAGGCACCCAACAGGTTTGCTGCAACCATTACCAATCCCAAAGAAGAAATGGGAAGTGATAACCATTGATTTCATAACTAAATTACCCAGGACAAAAAGACAACATTATTTAATCATGGTAGTGGTTGAAAAATTAACAAAGGCTGCTCATTTTGTACCTATAAAAACAACACATACATCGGCAAATACTGCAAAATTTACATGAGGGAGATTGCTAGGTTGCATGGGATACCTAGGACAATTGTATCAGATAGAGATACAAAGTTTAGCTCCAATTTATGGAGGGGATTGTTTAAAGGATTTGGTACAAATATAAACTTTAACATAGCATACCATGCACAGTCAGATGGGAAAACAAAGAGGGTCAACCGAGTAATTGAAGATATGTTGAGAATGTATGTCATGGATAAGCCATCTAAGTGGGAAGATTACTTGCACTTGGTTGAGTTTGCATATAATAATGGGTATCAAGATTCATCGAGAATGAGCCCATTTGAAGCCTTGTATGGTAGGAAATGAAATACTCCAGTGATTTGGGACAACCCAACATATAGAGTGGTACTTGGGCCAGAGTTTCTCAAGGATATGGAAGACCAGATGGTTAAGATCAAGAAGAATTTAAAGGTAGCTCAGGATAGACAGAAAGTTTATGCAGATAAGAACATGACAACTAGAGAATTTAAAGTAGGGGAGAATGTACTTCTGGAAGTGAATCCAAAGAAAATCTATTTGAAATTGGGTAGTTGTACAAAGCTGGCAGCCAGATTCTGTGGTCCATTTGAAATATTGGACATAATAAGGCTAGTTGCATACATGCTTGCATTGCCTGCTTCCATGAACGTGCATAATGTATTTCATGTCTCTTTTTTAAAGAAATATGTATATGATCCTAACCATGTTATTGATTGGCATATGATTCAGGTAGAGATAGAAGGAGACTTTTAGGTCCAACCAGTGCGAGTGTTGGACAGAAAGGTCAAAATGCTCCAGAGTCGAGTTATAAAGATAGTAAAAGTTTAGTGGACCTGCTATGGTCCTGAAGATGCCACCTGGGAGCATGAAGATACCACGCGGGCATAGTACTCGCAGTTTTCTGAATAATTTTTGAGATTTTGATCTCTATTTTGTATATGCACTGAGGACAATGCCAAAATAAGGGGGAGGGGATGTAACACCCTAGGTTTTGAGGCTTGAGCCCCATATTAAATAATGTATTTTGTTAATTAAAAGAGGCCAGTGTGCCTAAGAAATGTAATTTTTTGATCATTATTAATAATAAACACATCATTGAGTGCTAAACGAACAAGGACTAGAGTTATAGGGGGCTATGATTCCACAAGAGAGGGGGCTTGAGGGGCTAAATGATTATTTTCTATTTTAATTACTCTTTTGTCTAAGGGAGTGGATCGGTTACGTGGGCTTCTTGGGGAAGATTGGGAGGTTCTTGATTCCCCACGAATTACTTAAACCCGCCCCTGGTATGTTGGGGAGGGGGGTTTTCTCATTTGCTCGTTCGCCCCTTCGTTTGCTTATTCGTTCGTTCACTTGCTCATTGGATCATGCGTTCATTCAATTCTCACTCATTCATTCATCTTGTCCTTACATATCACTCATTGATCCATCCTCATTCATGTCTTGGATTGGGAAAGGGAAACACACTTCCGAAGAGTAGCCATGGTATTTTTGGCTGTAGTGGTCGCTGGTGTAATCCAACCATGACTTGAGGCCTGAATGTCTGAGATGTGTTGCCCTATGTCCATCTTTTTTCACAGTTGCGAGTCCTGAGAGTTCCATCATTGATATTCTGGACCAATGGTGCTGGAGCCCTGGAAGGAGAAGGAATGCCTGAGGGACTGCATGACAGAGAAGGGTAAAGGTCCATTCTCTTGGGTGGTGCAGGCTGGGTGGAAGAGAGTTGGGTACTTGGATTGCTGCGAGTGTTGGAAAATCCTATGAGAGATTGAGTGCTGACTGGTTTGGGGAGCCAAGTAACACTTTGGAACCATCCTTGTGGACTCATAGCCCTGGATCGGGGGTGACACTGCTATTGAGATTTGAAATAGTAGTGTCTACGGTTGGGTGGAACGTCCTTGGTTTGCAGCCAGTTGGTGTCTTATTTTTATAAAGATAAGTGCTCTTTGTTATGGTATTATTTACCTGTATATGAATGTATTCTACTGTGTATTTATTTATCGTTTAATTAAATCTTTAGAATATGCATGCTTCCTAGTTATTGATGTGTATGTCATTAGATATTTTCTTTTATGCATCCTTATTAATTAAAAAAAGGTATCGTAAGAGAAAGAAGTCCAAGGGTGGGATTGAAGGTAGCATATCCTAAACTATGTTGAGTGTATTGGTGGTTGTTCTGCATGCAGTGGAGCCTGTGTAGAGCCCCTTGGTGGTCTATTATGTGTGCGCAATTTCTTCTTGGCTGGGGTGCTTCCACCCTCTTGGAATTAGGCACTCCTCTTTTTGGTTCCTGCCCCGTTGGTGCCTATTTGGTGCACTGGGGCTGGTCTTCCTTGGTCTGAGTTTTTGATCTTGGTACTGCGGTTGGAATCTTGGGTACCTTCCATTCTTCAGGCCACTCCTGGACCTCTCTCTGGATTTTTTCCGGTGTGACGCAGTAGTTGTGTTGTAGCTATTCCTTGGCTTTGTCTTGCTTCACTTGCATCATAAACTATGGCGCATTGCCCTGAAGTTGGAAACCTATCCAAACTCTTGGACAATCTCTGGGGTAATGCGCCATGTGTCTGCAATAAGTTCCTGCATATCTACGGAGTACCTCGCAAGGATATCTGTGTTTTTATTTTTTCTCTTGGGGTCTGCGTTGTTGTGTAGTGATACGTATCTTGCTATGCCACGTTTCACGGTTCTTTCCATATACTTGATGTAGACCAGTTCTTTCCAGCCAATGAGGCCAATGAGGATGAGTAACCACGTGTAGTGGAACTCAGATCTCCAGTCCTATGTGTCCTTGCAATCCTCCAAGAATGAACTCAGAAGGTATGGGCCCCAACTCATCGAGATCCCCTTTGCACACTGTGTGACAATGACGATCACACCGACCGATACTTACTCTTTGTGACACTTGCACATTAGTTTGCATCCGAGGAGTCTGGTGGAAAACCTTGTCGCAAGATGGTTGATGTCACTGATCCTGATGCCCCTGCTGCCTCGCTCTGCATTATACTTAGTCTTAATCTCATCTGAAATGGCCTTGACTCTAGTCTTGTCCTCTAGATACTGCTTTGGCTTTTCCCCATCTGTGGGTAGCTCTTTGATTCCTACAATGAGGTCCATAGTGATAGGCAATGGCCTGTCCATCCATAACATTCTTCCATGCACTCATGCAAGCAGTTTCTTGACACATGAGTTGCTTTTCTTTCCCCTCCCAACGTGTTGTACATCCAGTAGATTCATAATGACTATGTTTTAAATCCCAAGGATCCATTGCACCGGCTCTAGCACTAACATGAATGATGAGCCTTCTCCCCTGCTTTCCAAATAGTTCTGGTACGCCAGGTCTGGAAATTTAGTAATATCAGCCACATCATGGTCAGAGTATTTGATGGAAGTCACTCCACTGACCATGTCATCTTCTATGTGCACTTTGCTCAGAATCTTTGGCAAAACCAAGGTCCCTTCTACCTATGGCTGTGACTCTCCGTGCGCGCTGCTCTCAGCTTGGCCCTTCCATTTGGCTTGTGGGGATGAGGCCCCCACCTTTGGTACAACCTTGTGTACTGCTACCTGTCCTACCTCTGGTTCATGGTTCTATGGCGCTGAACCCATGGCCTTCTTGTCCTATCGTGACCCTTGTCCCCTTGAGGTTTCCGACTCGGTTCTTTTGGGGTCCTCCTCCATGTGCCTAACCTCCTTGCGCTGGGTTTTTCTACTCCTCTACTATCATCGGGTTTGTTTCATACTCTGGTGTGTGGATTTCATCCACATCCACCACTATGGGTGCCACTTTCTCCCTTGCGTCTTTCATGTGAGAAAAACTTCGTGTTTTCTTGACGACCCTGCCCGGTTCTCCAACTTGTGGTGGTGACATTGCGACGAGGTCTAGGCTTTAAATCTGTGAAATCAATGAATGCTCTATCAAATTTTCTCTCTATCACTCCTTCACTTCGACTCTGCGTTCTTCTCCTTAGAAATTGACACAAAGATTTTCTTTTCCCCCCTTTTTTTGACTTTATAGCAGGATGACAAAGTGACAACTGTTCCACACTGGCAGTTGTCCCTTTTTCACTTTTGGTGGCGTGTCCTACGCGTGGTACCATTGTACATGTTAATTGTTGTCCTTTGCATCTTGTTTTCAGACTTTTCCCTTTCCATCACGCTATTATATTTACCTCTGTGTACGGACTGTCACATTTTCAACCACTGCTACTGATTAGCACCTAAATTCCATACTCGTCATTCTTTGAATTTCTGTGCTTTCCGACCATTGGTCCCTTTTCCGGTGCGCTAGGCTTATTGAGCGTACGAAGTCCTTGGGTTATTTACCCTTTTCCTTTGGTGAAATATTCATATTTCATTGCACTGACTCAATGAATTGTGTGCGCAGACTCTTTTTCCTTTTCGTCGCACTAATTTTCTCACCTGCGTGCGCAAATTTCTGTGCATTTTTTTTTATTTTTTATGTGCATGGTAACTGTCAAGTTGCGGGTGGTCGACTATATTTGTATAGCTTCAGTCGATTGCCATTGATCATGCAATTCAATTCTATCCATTCCAAATCCTTCAACTGTACAACTCCTCCATTTGTGACAGTCTTGACCTCATATGGTCCCAAGCAATGCATTTTGAACTTTCTTGGATGTTGAACAAACTTGCTGTCATACAGTAGGACTAGGTCTCCTTGAAATTTTTTCTCTTGATATGTCGGTCATGCCAAGATTTGTCCCTTGATTTCTATACTTCTTGGTGAAAGCCTGCTAGAATCCTATCTTCTTCCATGCTCATCAGTTGAATTAACATTTCTTGTACCGCACCTTGCTCTGTCATGTTTGTAATTGTTGCGACACGTAGAATTGGTACCAAGAATTCTAATGGCACCATTGCTTCTTGTCCATACACCGATATAAATGGTGTATACCCTGTCATCTTCTTACAGGTAGTTCTATATGCCCATAATACTACTGGTATCTTTGAATCCCAGTCGTCCATGTTGACATTGAAAATCTTGGTTAGGGCATTCTCTAGAATCTTGTTGAAGGCTTCCAGTGCTCCATTTGCCTGAGGATGGTATGCCATACTTTTCTGATGGTAGACCTCGAATTATTCATTCAATGCTATGATAGTGGATTTGATAAAGTGAGTGCCTTGGTCACTCATGAGGATCCTTGGACATACAAATCTGGTGAGCACATGTTGAAACAAGAAGTCTATTGGTGTCTCTGTGCTGCAATATTTAAATGGTGCTGCCTATGCCCATATTGAGAGGTATTTTGTCGCAATGATGATGTATCATGTGTCTGATATTCTTGTGGGTGGGTGAATTGGCCCAACAAAATTGATAGCCCATTTTTCAAACACTTGTAGTGTCACTTGTGGATGTAAGGGCATCTCATCCCGTCTGTTTGGTTTGCCAACCCTCTAAAAAACATCACATTGTTGAAAATATTCCTTTACATCTTGATGAATAGTTGGCCACCATAATTCTGTGTGGAGTAGCTTCTGTGCAATATATTTACCTGCATAGTGTCCTCCCGCTATTCCTTCATGGGATTCTGCCAGTATCCTAGGCCTTTCATGTTCTAACGTGCACCTTCTCAAGATGTTGTCTACCCCCATTTTATAGAATTTTCTGACGATCAACTGGTAGTCGGTTGCTTGGACAACTAGATTCTTCCTGTACATAGTGTTAAATTCTTATGGCACAGTCCTCATTCTTAAATACTCAATAATGTCAGCAAAGTAATCATCTGCGACTTGAACTGAAAATAACTGTGCGTCAGGGAAGGTATCCTCTAAATTTGTAGGCTCCTCACCATTAGTGACCATTGACAAGTGATTAGGTCTTGTGTTTAGTTTCCTTGGTTTCACTATGAATTCAAAGTCAAATTCTTGAAACATGAGTAACCATCGACAGATTCTCCCCCCCAACACTTGATTATTGACTAGGTACTTAAGGAATGGATGATCTATGAACATCTTAAAATGTTTTCCAAGTAGGTAATTCCTGAAATTTTGAAGTGAATATACCATTGCCGAACCTTCTCGCTTTGTAGTGTTGTAGTTCTACTCGGAGTCTTACAATTTTCTTCTTTCAAATTCTATGGGATGGTCCAAATCCCCTACTCATGGTTGCACAAGAATAACTCCCAGAGCTATGGCTGATGCATCTACATGCACATGGAAGGTCTTCTCCCAATCTAGGAAGTCTAAGATGGGTGTTGTGACCATCATCTCCTTCAGGGTGTCGAATCCTTGCTAACAACTCTCATTCCACTGGAATTTAGTATCCTTCTTAAGTAATTTCTCCATCGACACAATGATCTATGCATACCCCTTGATAAATTTTCTGTAATATCATGTATGTCCTAATGTGGTCCTCAGTTGGAGCACTGATTTCGGTGGTGCTAAGTTCATAATTACTTGAATTTTTGTAGGATACACGATAAAACCTTGTCTGCATACTATGTGACCCAATATAATTCTGAAGGGTGTTCCAAATATACATTTCTTAATGTTCAAGGATATTTGGCATTGCCTGTATCTTTCTAACATCAGACTCAACACCTCTACATGATCCTTAAACCGATTGTACACTATCCAATCATCCAAATATACCTCCGTAAACTGATGGATGAATTCTTTAAAGGAAACAATGACCACTTTGGAGAAAATTGTTGGTGCATTTTTCAATCCAAAAGGCATGACTGTGTACTGGTAGGATCCCCATTCTGTTGCAAAGGTAGTATTGTGTCGATCTTCTGGTGCTATCTTGATTTGGTGGTAGCATGAGAATCCATCAGTGAATGAGTATGCTTCCTGGCCTACCATGTTTTATAGGACTTCATCTATAAAAGGTGTAGGGAAGGGGTCATGTAGGAAAACATCATTGATCTTTCTCATATCTACACAGATTCTTATGCCTTCTTTCTTTTTCTTCTGAACTACCATGGGGCTTATCCATTCTAATTATTCTACTGGTTCTATGATTCCTGCTTCCAACATTCTGTCGATTTCTGCTCTTACCTTTTGCTTGTAGATGGGGTTCAATCTGTAAAGCCTATGTTTGATAGGTATTGCCTCCAGTTTGAGAGGGATATTCATCTCTCCCAATTCTCCTGCGATACCCTTCATTTCGGTAAAGGTTGTTGGGAACATGTCACTATACTCGTACAATAATTCTGTTATATTGTCCACTATTTTCTCGTCCCAGTAGTCTCCAATGCTGGCCATATTGGGATTCTCAACTGTCCCAATGTTCACTTTCTTTACCTTGATTGGCATAGCAATTACTTTTGATTCTAGAGGTGGACCTTCCACTTCTCTTTCGCCTTCAACTTCTTCAATTTGAATATCGCGCAGATCGTCTTCATCTGGTACTTCTTCCTACACATGGTAGCATGAAAACACTTCTTTCACTGTCTGTTTGTTTCAATGTTGTTCTTCTGTTATGAGTTCAACTTCTTGTTCCTTAATGAATATCACCCCTCTTATTTTCTTAAGTGTTTCATCTATGTTGGGGTTCTCATTTTCAAATGAGAAAGTGAATGTAAAGTTTTGTTGTAGTACTATCCAACTTGTAGTTCCTCTGCACAGTTCCTGGTCTATATACCAGTTTGTTGGGATTCCCTCTAATGTGTGTACAAAATGATGAGGCCATTCTTCTGGGGGTGTTGTTTTCCACAGTGCTCTGCACTTCTCCAAGTGTTCTGCTGGTGCCCCCTGTCCATCATATTTCTGCTGGTGGTTGCTTCTTTGTTCTGCATCGAACCTAATGCACAGTAATCTCTTACATTGGTACCAGTCCTTGATTGTTTCTTTGTGTGTGACCCACCATATTGGAGGTGTAGCCTTAAATTCAATGTCGAGAGCTAACAACCTCTAACTGTCTGATACTTCATCCTCATATCTCATTTGGAATTCTTCCAAGTCATTGATTCCATGGAAAATTGGAAGTTCTTTGACTTCTGTCCCAACCCACCTTACTATGCGGTCTATTCGAGCACGTCTTCTGGTTGAGACCTCATGTAGGTGTTGCTACCAATTCTCTAGACCCATGTCTAAGTCAAAAGCACATGATGTGATACTTATCTAGCTAAGTACACCATCAACAATTGGATTAATGTAATCTTCAGTGCGCATGGTGGTTTGGTACAACTGGTTAATTTATTCCAGATCTAGACATGTTGGTTCCACAAATATTTTGGCTTTTGATGGGTCTAAAGGTGCGATAACCCTGTATTCACCTGACTCAAATGCCATCTTCCTTTTCTTCAGGTTGATTATCGCCTGATTTTCAAACGCCCAATCCAATCCTAATAATGATGGATATGGTGTTGTGCTATCCATAATTTCGATCACTTCGAAGTCTGCCTTAGTGAGCACACCGTCTAGATCTACTGTCACTCCTTTCAACCTTCCTATTGGTAGAACTCTGTGTTGGTTTTCTAACTTTAGTTGGACTGGTGAGTATCCTAAGGTAGTTTCTCCCATGCATTTCCATGTTGTTTTGGTAAATACATTCACTTCAGATCCCAGATCTAATATCACATCGCCCATGTTGAAATATCTGATGTTGGCATTTAATCTAAATTCTCTACATGTTCTCCTTCTGGCATGGAGGTGATTGATATCCTCTGCTCTAACTTTTCCTTAGAGTTTATGGTACATCTATATAACAGATTCTGTAATACTATAACATATGACAGATCCTTAAATACTTGAATACATGATTGCAGGAAAGTTTTAATACAACTTACTTGGTTTCCCGGGTGGACTTCACTGGTATGGTCCAATGCTGATGACATTTCATACGTTGGGATGTCTTGGGTATGTTGCATGGTAGATGTAGATGCAAAATTCTGCTTGAGAAATTGTTGTTTGGCCTCCTTCTCCTTTTCTGCATCAAATCGCTTGGGTGGCTCGATATTTTTCTTAATCCACTGGTGTTGTATTGGTTCCTGTTTAGCTGCATCATATCCTATTTTATCACCTCTTCTCATCACTATGTTGATGTTCCTACCATCTTCTCTAGATTATGTAGAGATCCACTATACATTCTAATTGTTCTGATTTCGTTTCTCCTATATCTTCCCCAACAGTGTTGTGAAATCTTCTGTATCTTGGTTTGCTACACGACAATACATACATGTCTTAGGTGGTAGAGGGAATTATCTTGCATAGTGCGCTGGTTGTTGGTAGTTATGGCACACTACTAGACCTCTTCTCCTTACAAAGCCTCCTCTTCCTCCTCTTCCTTGTCCTCCCCCTCTATACCCAGTGTGATCTCCACACCATGTATTGTATTGAGGTCCCTAATTATACTATGTAGTTATATTGGGGCTGCGTAGTATTATGCTGTGGATTCACGTTGTTATACTGCTACGACACAGTATTATACTACGGTGGTGCCTGATTAAACTGAGGTGCAACTTGCCCTGTCATCATTTCAGCTTGCACCCTATATGTGTCTGACGTCCTTTACCACATCAGATCCATGGTTCTGCAATCTTTGTCATCGTGGCCTACTGAGTTGCAAAAAGTGAAGTATGCGTTCTTTGCTATTGTCTGGTATTTTTGCATCATAGGACAATGATATGGATCATGCCCGTGTGTCTTGAAAATTTCACACCAGGGTCCTCCTGTCGACAATGGATTTGGCATCCCTGTTGCCATATAATACACAAATGTTGGACATTCATTCTTATGGTGCCCTTCTGTTCTACATGTGGTACACCACACAACTTCGCGCTTGTCCTTTCCCTTATTCCGATTGAGTTGGAAGGTAAGATTCTTCAGGTCCTCCTTCAATTCCTCTATAGATGGATCTGTCTTATGGTACTGATTCTCCTTCATTTGCAAGGCTTCCTATAGAGCCTCTACTTGAGATTGGAATTTCTGTTGTCTGAGTGGGTATTTCAGGTTTGGTAACAAATAATTCACAAACATATGTCTATGCTACATGTCAATCATGACATAGTTCAATTTCCCTTTCAGTCATTTAAATTGTTGGTCAATTTCCCAGACAGATTCTCCTAGTTTCTGTCAGATTTCTATCATCTCGTTCATGTATTGATCCTCAGAGCTCGACTTCTGGAACTCATTAATCAATAATTTATTAATGTCTGTCAGTGTCCTTGTCATCCCAGGTGCACTGTTTACGTCTAGACTCATGTACCCGTCTAGTGCGTGGTCTCTTGCCATGATATATAGCTACGCAATTTTAGTGTCTTCATCAATGACCTATTTTGCTTCCCAGATATTTGCACAAATAAACAAGTGTTTCTCAGGGTCTTTTGCTTCCTCTCCTCAAAATTCTGGTAACCGAATGGTGGGATCATGTCCTGCCATCCTGAATGATGAACTACTATCGTCACGTGGTGTAGATACTTGACTAATGCTCCGTGAACTGACTCTCCCAATTTTTGTTCATTGTGTAGATGTAGTTCATGCTATCTTCCTTCTCCAAAAGTTGGATTGTCTAAATGGTGGTGTGCTCTTTGGTGTGTTAGTCACACATGGGTTTATGGGTTCCACACTACATTAATATGGATAGGATTGATACCTTCAGTTCCCACTCTTGTACCTCTCATCTTCCTCTCATATGTTGCGTGCATGATTTCCTCAATCNTGATCCTCTACCTCCTCTTCATCACTTGTCAAGCCTTCCCTAATGGCTATGGCTCTCTTCTTTGTGTTCACATTGTATTGGTAGGGTACTCCACTGCACATCTTTCCAGATGTCATCATGATTCGCTTGATCTGGTCGTTGTCCATCATGATCGGGTCCAAGGCTTCCTCCTTATTTCCTTTTTCCATTTCTCTTTCAATTTCTCCTTTTTCTGTCAGTGCTTCCCCCCTTCCCCCATGCACGCAGGGAAGTTTAGCTGTCTGATTCCATTGTCATTACACCTTTGTTATAGAGAAATATCTTAATAGAAGTATACAATGATCAAATATAACTTCCTCAAGGCCCACGTAGAATCTCTTTCTTTGCTGCGTTGTATGAATTCATGATATCTAATGAAAATTATTTCATAAAACTTAGTACAATACTATCGAGCCAAAAATCTACTGCACGGGTGAATTTTTTGTTCACATGCTGTAACTACATGATCTGAACTGAGATCCAATCTAACTGTCAGATCTGATTTTTTGCGTGGTTATCCTTCAACCTCAATATCAACTCCTGCAGTAAGTGTGGGAAATCATAGAAAAATACTTCATGCAGATCAATAAACACATGCTTCTCAAGATATTTGCACGGTGTAACTCTAGGGTTTTTGTTATCTTGCTGTCTAAACTCTAGCTCCTTTTTTTCCAGCCAGCTTTCGATCTCTGCTTTTGTGGAATTCCATGGTCTCAACATCCCCTTATAGTGGTGCATTCTCTCACCTTATGGTTGTCTGATTCGGTATTCTTTTTCCTTCCGTAGATCTTACGTTATTTTAACAGATTTTCAAAAGATCGACCGTTCTTTTGACAGAGCTTCAATAGATCTCATCCCCTGAATCCTATGATGTTCCAATCAGCAAGAGGACCATTTTTTGGTTTCTTATTTGAGTTATACCTTTAACATGATTGACCTAGGTTCAGGTCTACTAGGGATCCAACAAATCCTCTAAAACTATCGACCCTCCTGTTAAACCAGAAGACAACGCAATACATAGAGTGCACTGCGCAGTCTCACCCAAGATAGTTCTATGGGTGGATGATACACTTAGGTGCTTGCATCTTGGGAGTGAGTGGGGATCTAGGATTGTAGTATGTGATCTTTAGTCCATTACTATATCATTAATCTATTTTAGTTATTCTTCCATTCTTTATTCATGCATGTAAATCAACAAATCTAACTACTTCATAAAAAACATTCATCTAAGGTCTAACCATTGACAACAAAGACATTAACAATATTCATTCCACATAACAAATGATTTACCATAGTTCACCCCCTCCTCGGATACGTCCACAAAGATTTGGCTCTTCAGCTCTTGTATTATGGTTCTGTCATATATGGCGCCATGCACACTACATTTTTGTTCATACATTCATAAAAAATACTCCTCTACCTAACGAGGCTGACTAGATCGCACTAGGATCCTCAGCCTGCAATCTAACCCTCAAGGTCTAGTTAGTATTCTCTCCTACAACTCAACAACTTACAAAAAGGTATATGATTACAGTCATGTTACCGACCTGTTACTCTATCTCCCATGAGTAACACATAACAACCATCAAAACCACACCAACCCCCCCAGACCTCCTAGGTGTCTATTTATATCTATTCTTGGCTCATAAGCCGTTGCATTCTCTTACCAAAACTATAACCTAGTTAGGTCTTCTTGCATGATGTCCTTGTGCGTGTTCCTATGCATGCACGTTTTCCTTTTGTCACTGTTTTTCTTTTTAGTTGTCTTTCTTTCCCTTTTTCTTGCATGCGTGCTTCGCATGATTTTCTACCAACTGTCTTTCCTCCACATTGTGCCTTTTCCCCAAAATGGGCCTATGCCCAACAATCATCATCATCATCATCATGGTCATCATGATTTTCACATTTTTCATCAACATCATCATCGTCATCGCCATGGCCATCATCATCATCGTCATCATCACCATTTTCATCATCGCGATTTCCATCATCATCGCCATTGTCATCATCATTTTCATCACCATTGTCATCATCATTATATTTCCATTTTCATCATCATCGTCATCACCATCATCATCACCATGGTCATCATCATTATCATCATCATTGTCATCATCATCATCATCGTCATGGTCATCATCATCATCACCATTGTCATGATCATTAATTTCATCACCATTGTCATCATCATCATAGGGGGTTATATTATTAGGAGTTTGTAGTGTTAGGGGTAATGATTAATATATAATTAACTATATACTATATAATTAATTATATAATATATATTAATTATAATAATATATTAATTATATTATATTATAATATATATTAAATCTATAACATATTAATTATTATAATATATAATAATACATATATTATATATAATATATAATATATACAAATATACATTAGTTATAATGTATATGAATAATACATTAGTTAGTCATTTTCGTGGATGTCGATGGTTTTGGGAGGAAGAGTATAATCGAGGGCGAGAGCTTGAGCCAGTAAAGCCCCGCATATGCACAAGGAAACAAAGAACTCGATGCCCACTACGGTGCAAGGAAACAAATATATTGGCCACTACGGAAGGGAGGAAGAGCATAGTCGATGCCGAGATTTCAAGACAATAAACCCCCACATGTGCACAAGGAAACATAGAACCGAACACCCACTAGGGTGCAAGGAACAAAGACCTTGACCACTGTGGTGCAAGGAGATATATACCTCAAGCCACTATGCGCACAAGGAGACAAATACCTTGGCCTCAAGCCAATATTTATAGGGAACCAAGCATGGTGAGCAATGAACTATTTTTTTCCTTGTTTTCTTAGCCTATGTAAAGTTAAACTTTTGTCAGGGTATCTAGGGTTTTGTTAGCCCATGTAAATTCAAATTCAATTAGAGGTATCTAGGTTCATTAATAGAGGGACACAATGATAAT